>CABHPQ010167088.1:0-39617 GCA_902168405.1 Peromyscus aztecus | reverse complement strand
CTCCTCCTCCTCCTCCTCCTCCTCCTCCTCCTTCCTCTTCCTCTTCCTCTTCCTCCTCCTCCTTCTTTTTTTTTTTTTTCAAGACAGGGTTTCTCTGTGTAGCTTTGGAGCCTGTCCTGGAACTCACTCTGTAGACCAGGCTGGCCTTGAACTCACAGAGATCCGCCTGCCTCTGCCTCCTGAGTGCTGGGATTAAAGGCATGTGCCACCACTGCCCGGCCTTTTTCCACCTTCTAACTGTGCCCAGAGCCCATGGGACTCTCCACGTAGACTGCCTGGCTATACATCACGTCTCACACATTCATGCTATGAGGCAGAGGTGGCATGTTTTAAAATTGTTCCTTAGAGGAAGGTCTTTGTATTCCCAAACCAATAAAGGGATTCACCTGCTAGTAAATCCTCTAATTTAGACATCTTTAAAAGGAGATTTTAGAAAACAAAACCCTGGCACAAGAACCATCATCTGGTGGTCCATGTATTAACTACTAACACGGCACTTACAAGTTCTCCTAGGTTGTTGACCTAATAAAATTGATTTCTATTGAAACAGCAAGTGTATCATAAGAAATAATAGGAGATCATTTACCAATGGGCGAGACTCTCCACTTGGATAGAAAAAAACAAAACAAAACCACAAACATATCGCTAGATATTAGTTTAACCGACTGATAAGATGACTTGGAAAATTCTAGTTTATCTTGTACATTCACACTAGCACTGCAGTGATAAAGAGAACAGTGTCTATAAGAAAAGGATGCTACAGACTTTAGAAAGTTACAGAAGCATGGACAGTTCTAAATGCACCAATGCTGGGGATGCCCGGGGGAAAACGAAGGGACACATTAGTCCTAGTCAACAGGGTCATTTGGATGTGTATTTCTAGTGCTCCTCAGACTTCTAAACTAGCATGTGGAAGTCCTTAAGAGCAGTCGGGGTTGGCTGGTGTCCTAGTCCTGTGTGGAGCCCCGATAAGCAAAGGAGTTATAGCAAGAGACAGAACCTGCGGCCTGGGTTCTTCAGGAGCTTGCCGCTCCACAAGGCAATCAGAACAATCACAGACCTCAAGCAGCTTGAGAAGGTTTCAAAGAAGTATAAGCAATGTTGGAAATAGAGTTTAGAGTCTCGAAACCCAGAGGAAAGAGAGAGAATGTGGAGAAAATGGATTGTGAATCGGGTGGACCTTGTCAGGGAACTTCAGGAAGTTTGCTAAGAGGACATACGCTTCATTCTGGCTAACAGATGCCTCTGATTAAGGCAGTCCCACAGGGTGATGAAAGCCAGGACGAACTCTGGCATCAGTCTGCTCACGTCCAAACCATACCGCAACTCCCTCTTGGTTTTTAACCCCTTCAGGCTCTGCCTAAGCCAGGTTTTTAGTAGGACTCTGTCATCTGTGGATGAATCAGCTTGACTCATTGAGAACCCTTCCACAGGAGATGAAATACTCACTCACTTGTCTCTATTACACTCTAACTAGCCAATCTGGGGATGGGCAGGGGCCGGAACTTCCTAAGGATGGTGTGTGATTCCTTCACAGCTGTGAGTCAGGGAAACAGGCACACGCTGTTGCCTCCTCCTGTTTCCCTTAGGGTGGACAAATAAGAGGACGAGGGACAATGTGCTCCCAGGCTGGAATGGGACCTTCTCTCTGGATACCTTGGATGTAGCTAGTTCCCCCAGAGTAGCAGAGTGCCTGCAGAGACTCTCCTTCCATGAGATCAGACTCCACTTCCCTCCTGTCCCACGTGCTTGTCTTGATGAACGCCTCAGGGGCTGGCCTGCTGTTCTTCGAGTATCATGGTCGCTTTGCCTCCTTTCAGGCCATTGCCAGGCTCATCATCTTGGATCAGATGCCATCTTGGGGACTTGTAAAATTTTCGCCCCACCTTAACTCAGCTCGCTTGGAAACCAGCTTTTTTCTCCCTCAGATACCAATCTGCCCTGACCCCCATGCTTTCTGCCCCTCCTTGCTAAACTGAATACAGTCTCTTCTCTTTATTTTAAAAGATGATGCATTTGTTTATTTTATTTGTATGCACGCACACATACTGAGGGAATGTGCATCAGCTGTGTGCAGGTGCCCATGGAGGCCGGAAGAGGTTGGATCTCTTGGAACTGGAGTTGCAGGCAGTTGTGAGCTGCCCCATGCGGGTGCTGGTGACCCATCCTGGCTCCTCTGCAAGAGCGGTAAGTGCTGCTCCTGACTGCTGAGCTGTCTCTCCAGCCCCTACAGTCTCTTCTTGTGGGATCTGTCGATCTACTGACCGGCCAACCAAAAACCACTTTGTCAAGCCTTTGTGGTTGTTCTGACTGTGACAAGGATGTGCTTTATGGAATAATGCTCTTGAAAAGCAGATCATAAAGAGCACTAATAAAGATAAGGGATAATTTATGGGGTCCTATGTCTTTTAAGGCATTCTATATCAAATGCCTTAAAACTTCGTGGTGAATCTGAGACACACTGACACACACTCTCAAGGATGGCTTACAGAACATGGAAGAGGAATTGTCTGCCATCTGGGCATAGGCTGTTTGCAAAATGGCCTTCTTTCCAGTGCATTTGGAGGTCCATGGGTCTGTTGTGGGTATTACCAATTCTGAAGGTGCTGACTCAAGAGGTAGGCTCTGCCATGAGTCCACAGGGGACTTCTAGGTTCAGAAGTATTTTACCATCACATTTAGAAGTGATTCTGAGAAGCAGAACCAATCCATCTTGTGGGGAAACCCCCTATATTAAATACATCTCTTTCCTGTAAGTAACCCAGGGATACAGGTGTTCTGTGACAATTTCCCTGTCATCGTACAATAGAGGACATATAACTTTCCATGTCAACTATGGAATATGTCAGCATTCCTAAGAAGTTGGAAGCCTGGACTTCAGCCGAGTCTGGAAGGATCTGGCTTGCACTGGCTGCCAAAGGATTTGGTGTAGACATGTGAGATAAGATGGAAAGCATTAGGAGTTTGCTCTCCATGAAACAAAACTCTCCCACAATCCTGCTTACACTCCAGTCAACTTAAACAGGTCAGTAGTTTCTAGTTTCAGATGCTGGGCAGTCCAGACTGAAATTCTTAGAGATTTATGGAAGTCATATTGGAAGACATCGAGGTATGGATTAGCCTACGCAGCAATTATTTGGAGAGTTCTTTCACAGGAAGCCTGAGGCTTTTCTGACACACAGAGGAAGAGCCATTTTTTATGGTTTCGGAAGATTCACTCTTGAAGCTTTCCAAATCATAGCCACGTCTAAAGATCCCTTTGAGGTGTTTGCTCTACAGTCAGGATTGTATTACAGATGAGGAAGGAAATGTTTAGCCAAACATGCGAGCCATTTTCGAGACAGTAGTGAGTGAGCCAGCAGAGTTGATTTTCTAAGATAAGAGCAAAAGCTATTGGCATTTCCTCTTCCTTACACAGTGTAAACTCCCTTTTTCTGAGCATGCTGGGTCTAAGGGAAAAAAGGAAGCCCGTAGGTCATCATTTCCCATGAGTCCTTTCTGTTCCTGTACTCCCAAATACTGCATTCTTTAGATCATTCACCAGAAACAAGCAATATTCTGAATATCATTCCTTTATCTGTCCTTTGTTTTCTCAGCATCTCCTTTTGAAGTGAGATGCACATTACCTACCTACTTTGCCAAAGCTACTTAACTTCTAAGATGCAATTTCCTTACCCATGAGAGCAGAAACCAGCTATTCCACGGGCAGAAGTCTCAAAACAGGCAGAGGAGTTCCTTCAATGTTTGGCGAGAGGAGGAAATACATAAACAAGGAATGAGATGATGCTCTCTTTACCTTGTAGGGAGTATTTGTTTCATGACCTAAGTTGCAGGTGCTTGTGAGTGTGGGATTTTGGTTAGGCTATAGTAGAGGGTCTGCTCCAATTATACAGGCGGGCTTGTAAGAAATGAGAAACCTGGGGGGCACTACCAGAGCCTCCAATGAAAGGCATTATGCAAGCATACATTCTAAATATAAAAATTTCACTTTTCTAATTATATCTAAGCCACAAACTCCCAGGAGATTTCATTATGTCATTCCTCGAACTTAACTTTAAATTTCCTTTATAAGCCAATGCGCCATTAAAAACACCTCTGTAAAAGAAAACACTACTAATCATGTATTTACTATATAAAGAAAAAATGCTCCCTAAATATTCATATTTATATTGCCACATTAGCTACTCTGGAATTGTTATTGGACAAATCTAATCATCTATCCAAGGCAGGTAAAATATTTATAAACACTATTCAAATTGCCCACATTTAGGGACTTTCATAAAGTCTTTCCAAACAGATTTTCCTCTACAAAAAAAAGGTGTTAATAGCCATTAAATTATTTTGCACATTGTGGGCATTTTACCTCTAATTCTGGCCTAGAAGGGAGATTTCACAAATCATTCCCCACCAAGTCCTTCCCCTAGCCTGCTAAAATTATTACAAGAAACTTCTTCGTGAGACTGCCAATCAATAGCATAAATAGGGCTCTTGAAATAGCATGTGTGAGATGTCTAAGTATTTGAACTAGAAAAGCAAAACTATGGTTTATGAGTTCATTGCTGTGGATATTGTTCTGTGTAAATAAAACACTGATTGGCCAGTGACCAGACAGGAAGTATAGGCAGGATAAGGAGAGAGGAGAATTCTGGGAAGTGGAAGGCTGAGTCAGGGAGACACTGCCAGCCACCGCCATGACAAGCAGCATGTGAAGATGCCAGTAAGCCATGAGCCACGTGGCAAGGTATAGATTTATAGAAGTGGATTAATTTAAGATATAAGAGCAGTTAGCAAGAAGCCTGCCACGGCCATACAGTTTGTAAATAATATAAGCATCTGTGTGTTTATTTTATAAGTGGGCTGTCAGACTGCTGGGGCTTGGCAGGACCCAGAGAGAAAACTCTAGCTACAGTTCATTCCAACCAATGAGGAGCTGAGTATGTCTACATTAAGTCAGAGAACCCTATAATCCCCCTGTGGCACACAGTGTGTCTACATTAAGTCAGAGAACCCTCCAACACCCCTGTGACACACACACACACACACACACACACACACATACACATGCTCAACTCCTTCCGCAGACGCAAGTGTCTGAGATTGAAACCTTCCTTCACTTGTTGGAATTTCTTCCTCTTCGCTGTGTAGGGTTTGGTTTTACTTTTCTGACAGGGTAAGCCCGGACTGGCCTAGAATTTTCATTCTCCTTCGTTGACTTCTCCAGTGTTAGGATTACAGATACTGAGCCACCCCTCCCTGCTCCATCTGGGTAATTTAGATGATTTCAACAAAGTCATTTAGCAAGACATTCCTGAGTCGCAGCTAGAATGTGGGAATGACTTCATCACTTGACGCCACATCCTCACTATCTACAGTTGGCAGCGTCGTCCAGATATTCTCCATCATTTCAAGTCTCTAACCGAATGATAGCACACAAAGTACTGAACTTGGAGGTGTAAAGAAACCATGCTCCAGTTCAAACGATGTGGGGTAATGGGGTTAGAAGCAAGACAAAGCCCTCAACAAGAAGTTTGTAGTAAGAAAGAAAAAAAGAGGGTGCAGTCCCTTAAAAAAATACACACATATACACAAATATAGACACTTTTTTTTATTGTTGTCTTGTTTTGAGACAGGGGTTCTCTGTGTACCTCCTGGCTGTTCTAGAACTCACTCTGTAGACCAGGCTGGCCTCAAACTCACAGATCCACCTGCCTGTGCCTCCCAAGTGCTGGGATTAAAGGTATTGCACCATTACCACTGGGTAAATACAGACACTTACAAAATTCCCTATTTTATGACTATAAACTAAAGAAGATTTAAACTAATTAGTCTATTTGTTATCAGTTAGTTAAATACTCTTCAGGTGATAGGGACCGCTGGTTTATCAATCAAACACAGTCTCTCAGGAAACCAGCTTACTTACATCTACCCGTCTACAAACTCACAAGGAAAAGAAAATATTTTTAAGTAAGTATTTTGTATTGTTTACAATTTAGTTAAACAAAGTATTTCAGCACATTTGTACACCTTAAACAGTAGTGCGATTAAATCATGTTAACAGGCCAGGAGGGGTGGTGGCTTGTTCCTGTAACCCCAGCATGCAGAAAGTGAAGGCAGGTTCCGTACTAACCTGGGCTACCTGATGAGTTCCAGGCTAGCCTGGGCAACAAACAAAAGCAGGTAACAGGACAATTTAAAGCAGATAAATATAAAAACCCGCATAGTAAAAGCAGGGACAGCCTCAGAAGACCTTAGTCTGTCCTTAATTACCACGTAGTTAGTAAGAATGGTATTTAATTTGACAACTGCTCGATCCTCTTCCAATTCCCTGTTAATCTACTTGATTTCTATGAATCCCTGGGAGAGTTTAAACAAGGGGTGTTTAATCCAGTGGAGACATTCTGCTCATCTCAGTGTGACTTACAGTGAGCTATGAAAGTCATCAACCATTTCTCCTTATTTTTAAATAGCAATAACTCTCCATAAAAAGTTGTATTTTAATAGGCTTATCAAGCTATGACTCACAAAAACAATGAAGATGGTATAAAAACAGGGGCTGGTTACTAGCCTGAAAATAAATTTAGGCATTTTAATGCTTGAGGTAGACTGCCAGGTGTCTCAGCCAACTTGTTATTACTATAGTGTCTACCTAAAGGCAAGCGGCAGGAATGCTGGGAAACAGCACAAAACAATAATTTTGAGAAAATACAAAATGATATATACATATAAAAGCATATAAACTAGTGGGTGTCGAAGAGTAGAGGGACACGTAATAGAATGCGAGTCGTGTGGCTTCGGGCAATCAGAAAGAGAAGCGAAGCTGGACACGGCTAGGCCGAACAAATGGTGAACAGAACACCTGATAATGTAAACCACAGGCATCCCCGGGGCACCATGTGAAATTATTATAAAGCTGTGAAATAACAATATAAAGTTAATTTTATTAAAATTAACAATACTTCCCATCAGCACGAGACAATCTATATTCAAAATTAAAACAGTAGGAATGTTTATCCGTTTGAGTGTTCTGATGGGCTAAATATTGTTGTCTGCTTAGAGAGGAGGTTCCAGGTCCCCTCTTTTTCTGACATATCCACAAACACTCATCTTTATGAATTATACCATGTTTAAGGGCCTGAAATTGAAAACATGTTTCCTTATGAAATTTGGCGTACCCAGCACATTGCTACATAAATACTGTTGTCTAATTTTTTTTTTTAAAAAGAAGAAACTTCATGTTCTAGGATTAAAAGAAGGGATAAATTAGTCAAATTTGCACCTCACTTTTCACATACAGTGAAGAGAAATAAGCAAAACCAGTAATTTCATGACATGACTTAGATCTTGATGGTTGCTAAGAATCTACTACTAGCAAAATGAACTACTGCAACTACTTGCCAGCTACAAGATTTTTTGTTAAGTAAAAAAGAATCAATTATTAGTTTAAAAACTAATAATACTTAGAGTTTTTCTTGATCACCAAAAGAATGCAATAGATTATTTAAAAAAAAGCAAAATATAAAGAAAAGAATAAATTGAATCCTTACAGTATGTTATAGCCTATAGCTCTGTAGACCCTGGAATATAGACTCTTAGTATTTTTATCTGCACAGCAGTGAGCATGCGTATTTTGATTAATATCTACTTAGAAGTAAACCTGACTGAAGCCATATTACAAACTACTTTTCCTTTTCTCCTAAACTGGACAAATTTCTCATGGCACGTGCTATGTCTCCCTTAGGGAGCAGCTGCAGTTATGTGACAAACCCACCTGGGACGAGCTGGACGCCGCCTGAAAATGGAGGGGTTGTCTAGACAACTGTGCCCTGGGAGGTGGACATGCTCTCGGGATTAGGATGGACTTTCTTACTATGAGTGAAGGAGTTTGAATGAGGTGATTGCAAAATTTTGAGATGCCTTCTACCTTTCACACAAATCTGCTTTCTATGTTTGGAACTCTAAATTCACAAAAATCTCTCTTCAAAGGCCAGTTTTGTGTCCTTGATGTGACTCAGAAACACAGACTCTAAGGTAGGGCAGGGAGAAATTAAAAGATGCTATGGGTTTTGATGCTATTATCAGAGGAAATAAACCAAATTATGTAAAAGTGATGTGATAGTATTAAATTCAATTTAAGCCAAGGAGACCTAAGCTTACACTGAATACTCCATCCTGACGATCTGTGGCCACTTGGCTATGGAGTAGGCTGTTCCTGGGACAGCTTACCATGAACCTCACGCTATCAGTGAGGTTGGAAGGTAAAGAAGGACTCCTGCAGGCTCTCTCATTCTTCCCAAATAAACTATTCTGTTTTTAAGGATTTGGGGAGATGGCAAATTATAAGCCTTTGTACTCCATTTTACCATATTCTGTCTTCTCGACTTCGTTTCTCAAATATTTTATATATTGTATCGTATTGTGCAGCATAGCTTATTGTCCCCTCGAGAACTGTAAACCCTAGGGGGCAGGTTTTTCTCACAATGTAGCCCCAGTGCCTAAGATACAGTAGATTTTAAATAACATTTGTTAAATAAACAAAAGTGGATAATTAGTGTTGTCAGGAGTCAATTTTAAATATACAAAACAAAGAAAGACATTTTACAAGAAATTAAAGTTAATTTTGTTCAGAATTCAGATTGCTCTAACTTTGGAAGCACACTTTTTTTTTTTTTTTAAATATACCTTTTAGCTTCTTTTGGAGGCTTATTAATGGTTTTTTTTAAATTTTTTTCTGAAAACATCTTTGTTTTACAACTGGTGCTGGAAAACAAACAATTCCTCTGTTCTCTGTCTTGTTAAAACACACACACACACACACACACACACACACACACACACACACACACAGCTGCCTTATCTAGTCTTCTGCTAAGCAGAGTCTATAGTCTGTATTCTCACTGAACAATAGGACCATTCCGAAAACTTGGTGTACTGGTAACCACAGGACTTTGCGAACGGTCCCGTAGATGCAGATGATAAGATGAGTGAGCAGGATGCAAGAGCATCTCTGAGATCACCTGCTGCACTTGTGTTGGAGGTGCTCAATGGCTGTTTACACCAAGTGCCATCTGGCTCTCTAGATATAATAACAATTATTCCATTGAGGTGTGCAGCTCCCTAAATCATATTAATATACAATGATTCCTCTAGTCTTAGTGGAGTTGATGTCTTTGTGTGCTCCCATTTAACCTGGGTAATGTGCTAAAACAAGTCTGCCTCATCATTAAGAATTGATTTTTTATTTATGTGGATGTCATCGGCAATCCCATGATATCCCTTTGTAATTCAGCTGAACAGGGCTGCGTACCAGCACTAATCTATTTTTATGGCATATCTTTAAAAATTTGCAACATCTTGCTACATTTGGATATTTATATAGAGATTTGTGTTCCCACAGAAGGCTGTTGTTAGCTGTGGAGATCCATTTCATACGGCAATAGGGCAAGTATCTAATATACTTCATTAGCGCTCTTGTATCAGATAAGGGTTTATGTCTTTAAATTATTTAACCCCAGAACCTTACTTAGATAACATAAATTACAAATACTCTAATGAAAATCATTAGTTAGCCTATTCAAAACACCCCCCCCCAGGAATAAAATGAAAACATTTGAAAATCTGCTCCCTGCAGTTTCCCACGGTCACCCAGGTTTTCATGTTGCCACTGGTCACCCATTTAGTCACTGATGGGAACAGTGACTCTGATGTGATAATATCCATTCTTTTTTCAAAGTCATAGTTACCTGGATAATTTGAAATATGGTTTTTAAAGTCATAATTACAATTATGTATAAATTCACATTAATGGCTTTTGATTTTTTTTAAATTGAGATTAAAATAAGCAATAATGAGAAAATACTTTAAAATTCTGAGGATCAATACTATCTCATAAAAATTTCATTTTAGACTTCCTGGGGATGGGAACAGGAGCACTGATTGGCCCTCAGGGGCGGGCAGCTCTGTTCAGGTCTCTTTCAGACTCAGATGATGAACGTGTTTGAGAAGAGGCGGCATCCCAGCATCCCAGTGCCAGGAAGTTCCTGCCACACTTTGGGTCCTCACCTGTTTCTTACTGCAGCCCTTAGTGCAGAGCTATGTATGATGCTCTGAGAGTTTGTCACGCCGCTGAGTTGGACAATAACTCATGAAAGAAGAGAAGCAAACCCGGAGCAGTCAGATGGGGCAGCGATTCTCCTAGTCTCAAGAACTTGGTAGAACTTCGCCACGGAGTATAAACTACCTCAATGTTACTGTTCTAGAAAATTCTCCTGTATGTACTGCGAATGATTTAGATAATTTGAAAATAAATGAATGCTGGGGCAAGATTATTATTCTAACTTGAAAGGCCATGTCCTAAAATGTGAGGGCTCAAACTTGAGAAAGACCCATTCATAAAAAAATCAATGTTTGAGTCAGAAGTATTAAATCAACGTAGTTTAGAATCACACTGAAGTCTGCACATCTGAAGTTTTAATTTTACCAATAGTTTCCCATGACCATGTAAATGACGCTCTATCTGTGTTTTATGTGTATAAACAACAGAGGAGGAACCATGTGCCTTTGTGTTCAATAAGTGAATACATTTAATGCTCAGATTTTTTTTGTCACTAAAGATAGGTCTATAAAGAAGCCAGGTCATTTTTTTTTTCTGTGTTCTTTCAGAACTATGTGTGGTAAGCAATCACCAAGAATAATACACCTGTGCTGGCATGATGGCCTAGTAGATAAAGGGACATGCCACCAAGTCTGGTGACCTGAGTTCTACCCCTGGAACCCACTTGGTGGAAGGAGAGAACTGACTCCTACAAATTGTCCTCTAACCTCCACACATGCTATGGCATCGAGTGCGCGCGCACACACACACACACACACACCACATTAATTTTAATTAAAAAGAATAATATACATGCCATGCCAGTATTTTAGTACAGGATCACTTGTAAACATTACTATTCCACAAAGATGATAAAAGCTGGATTCATTATGTAAATGTCTTCAAATGAGACATAAGTGAGAGAGGTTCCCTTCACCTACCCTGTGTGGCCTGGTCCTACATATCACGTGATGGTGTTTACCAGACATGCTCTTCGGCTCAGAGTTAAATTGGGATTTGGCTTGTAAGTCAGACTTTAAAATTACAATAATGAGGGTCTACATGGTTCTAGCCTGATGATTCAAAGGCTTTCTTTTCATCAGGAAGAGTCCTTTATTGTAGGAGCGAGCCAACTAACCCGGGAACATGGAGGCAGTCTGAAATCTCCAGCAGGACTCACCTCCACCGGGTGACAGTGGCATTCACAGCAGCGTCACTACGGGTCCTGCTGTAATCTGCTCTTTATGATTGTCTCCTTAACAAAAAGCTCCGCACTCAGCATGCAAAGAAGTCAGAAGTGGGGGAAGGAGGGGGGAACACACCCAGAAGAGGGAAGGGGGGAGCAAACTGCAGATCAATCATTTATAATTAACAAAAATCCGATTGGTGCTTTAAATAGAGATCAATGTTCCAGGCTGCCTGGATGGTGGGGATGTGTTCACCTTCTCGTAAGTCTCCAAGCAAGCTGTCACACCTACAGAATCACCATTTGTTTTCTTAACAAAGCTTCAGGGGGCGCCAGGCTCTCATTGAAATTTCATTAATCTAATGGAGTAAAGTCCTATAGAAAAAAATCAAATTCTCGTTGGACGAGATGCTACCTGGGAAAGATAACCTCTGTTTGAACTCTGAGACTCAGATCGCTCTGCTATTAGTCTGAGGAAACAGACAGCAACAACGCTGATTACAGCCACCGGCCTCAACAATTTTTTTTTCTAACTAGCAATTTCGAGCGCAAGTGCCACAGTGTCAAGCTAAAGAAACGCAGCTGCGGGTTTTCTGCAGAGCGAAATGGTTCTGAAATGTCACTGAATAGCTCACAAAGGACGCCAATCTCCGACAACAGAGACATAAGCATGTAGGAGAAAGGGCCCACACTACCCTCCCTTCAAAGGTATGTTGTTTACATGCATGCGATTTGGGAGAGCCGCAGCTGCTGAATGCAGGATTTTCACAGAAGTCTCAAACAACATCTCTTTAGAAAGCCATGGCCAGACCCTCCCAAGTCTTCATGGGTCTTCAGGTTCCCACTTTGTCTATTATAATTGTTACTGGCTGATTGCAGTTCAGCATCCCGTTTCCATGTGATCTGATACATAGGCTTTCAAAAGCACCCCAAAGGTGCCCATGCCAATAAGCAGAAGCTACAGCATCTCTGGGAGGAAATCATGGAAGGCTGATGCTGTGATGTCTTTCTAGGGATGTTTCTATGGCTTGCTCCTCTGTCACTCAAGGGTATGCGATGCTATGTGTGCCGGACAAAAAGATCCAACATGATTAAGGCCTTGCCTATACCAAACTAAAATGCGTTTCCATACTGCCCCCCCTTTTTTGTTTCACTCTCTTGCAACATCAATGTGTGTTTTTAAAGGTTAAAATGGCTAACAGACCCCATGATTTTAGGACCTTCATAGGCCACTACACAGAAGTCCAAAGGGAGTCGGGAACAACTTGTAGAAAGCGCTCTCGAGGTTCCCCCTTGGTCACTGCATCTTGCCAGAAGCAGCTGGGTGAGGGAAAAGCCCAGCAACCAGAGAGCAGCACAGTCAAGTTCAGCACTGCTTTCTGAGTCCACCATCTGGCCATGGCGGGGAGACTTTGTGTTGAAGGAGGAAGCATACCCTGGAAGTACATCTGGAACAAGAGATTAGATCATGTGTACAAAAGTTACTGCTGGTTTCTCCTCTTTATTTTCAACAAGGATCTAAAGTTTGGTGAAAACAAACCAAAAGAGAAAAAGCAATCCACTGAAAAATACAGAAGGAAGATCATGACATCGTAGGGGAGTGGCCGACCAAAGTTCTCATCTATGATAAACTCACTGTTCGACTCTGGTCATAAAAAGTTTGCTGTGGTCAGGAAATGTCTTCTGCGTCAAAAGTGCCTGACAGGGGTGAGTCATTTCCTGGTCTATGGATAAAGAGTTCTTTAGTGGACTAGGGTTCATACTTTTTGAGTCCAGATTTATTCCTAAAGACAGCCTACTATCCTATCTCAGATTCACCTGTAGACTTAAACTTGCTGCTCTCCTTCTATATCCTATTTAAAGATGCTACAGAGAGAAAGTCGGCTTTTTTCTTTTAATTCAGAGCAACAGGAAAATGGGTGAAGAACATGTCTGTGTGTTTGTCTGTACTATTTATCTATATACTATAGACATACAGAAAAAGGTTCGTTCAAGGTAAGATTATTAAAATCGAGCCTGGGAACACAATAACACCTTTTGCAGGCATGCATCCGCACCACAGAAATGGAGAAAGAAAGATGGCGTGAGGGAGACACACACATTCAGATGAGCCTTCAGGGGATTGCATGAACTTTTGAACCAGAGACGGAGAGCCAGAACCCAGCCTGTTCCCACTTTAATAAACATTTTTTTCTTCAATTAATTAAGGTTTGGAAAGAAAAAAAAAACCCAACCACAGAAGAGAAGTAATTTAGCATGCAATGCATCCTTTACAGATGGATCCTACCTTCAGATGCTTATTAAATCTATGCATGATTGCGCTGGGGAAAATTAATTGCATTGTTTCTCGGTTTTCAAAAAGGGGCTGCAAACAGCTGAAAACAGAAAAGAAAACGAAGCAACGTTGTTGTTTGGAAGAGGCATACTTTCCAAGTTCTAAAACAAGTAATATCAAAACCAGCATAAAAGCATAGAAATATCTGTGTCTTATTATTTTGAGATTTTTAAAACAGCACGCATGATCAGTGCATGTCCATAGACGTATGCTAAGTTCATGATATTCTGGTCTAACTAAAATTTCCTGCTCAGTGGCATTTGAACTATTCTATTAGGCAGTGAGGTTCTGTTCAAGTCCTATGGTGAGCAAAGAGTTACATGAACATTGGGGGACACCTACACGTGCATACATGTGCGGAGTTACATGAACACCTACACGTGCATACACGTGCGGTACCATGGTGGCCTGGTGTTTGCTCCATTCAAGTTTTGGGGGGAAAAACCCCCAATAACTTCCTGGTTGTATTTTGGAGAATACTATAAAATATTATCATAAAAAATTCAGGATACAGGTAATCATTAGTATTGTGCTGACTTTAATTAAAAAAATAAAAAGGCACAGTGCCTTGAAGTAACTCAAGCTATTTGCTTTCTGAAGGCTGCTGCTCTGTAGACCAGGCTGGCCTTGAACTCACAGAGATCTGTCTGGCTCTGCCTCCTGAGTGCTGGGATTAAAGGCGTGTGCCACCACTGCCTGGTATTATATATTCTTTTTGATATGACCTACTCTTGCTGTTGACTGACTAAAAACTTCTTCACTTAAGAATTTTCAAACTTACCTGACTCCTGTCCCAAGAACAGTGCCATCTTTTTTGTTTGCCTCCAGCACTGATAATTGAACCCAGGACCTTGTACACCCTAGGCAAGCACCCTACCACTAAGCCACATCCTCAGGCCTTCCTGCATATTTCATTTTGAGGCACTAATTTGCCTAGGCTAACCTTGAACTCTCTGTATAGTGCTTGTAGCTGATGCAGGCCTTGAACTTGTGATCCTTCGGCCCCAGCCTCCTTCCTGAGTATCCGGTATTACAGGCTTGTGCAGCCAGGCCCAGCAAGAAGGTGGTTTTGTTCCTCTCCCTTCAAGTCTATAAATCAGTTTCACTAATCCTTGGTTAACATGAAAAGTTATTTTAAAGTATTTATCATGACACAAATTTTGCTAAGAGTAACAAACTGAGTTTATATAAGTAAATAAATCTGTCGGGTATTCAACAGATTCCATAAGATATGGGCTAAAAATATGGAGTGGTTAACACTGGGATTTATTTATGTCATGCCTTTCACTAGCATATCTCAAAGAGCAATATAAATTACCTCTTAGTTAGAGACACGATCATTTCTCGTTAGAAATGGGCAAAAGCAAGATCAAATAGGGAGACAGGGGACGCGAAACTTGTGTCACATTGTTAGACACTTAACAACCTCGCTTGACCTCTTAGACTTATCTCCTATTTAGGACAGCAACCAATGAAAAGTAGGTTTTCATCCATGATCAAAACCATATATAACTACTCAAAAAAAAAAATTCTACTTCCAAGGGAAACTCAAGTCAAAAGAGCTGGTGTCTGTGCTCTTGGCTATCTGTAAGTGAGACATAAAAACATACAGTCTCAGGCTGGGGCGATAGTCCAGTGGATAAAATGCTTGATTCATGAGTGAAGGCTGGAATTAGGATCACCATAACCCACATAATGCTGGGTAAGCGTAGTGGTTGCCTCTAATCCCGGTGCTTAAGAAGCAGAGAGAGGGGGGGCCTCCCAAAGCAAGCTGCCTCGATAGTCTAGTGGGAGCCAGCGAGCTCTAGCTTCAGTGAAAGGTCCTGCCCAATAAACGAGTTTCACCTTTCAAGTTTCTCTTGAAATTGAAACCCTAAATATGTATCGGGAATGACTGGCCTGCCAGTCATCCTTAGTTACTGGTCACCTACTGCTCAAGGAGTTCGGTCACATTATCATCGATCTGGGTAAGTCAGAATCACCACCAAATAAGCAACAAGTCAGAGGCCGCTAGCAACACAGTTTTGAAGTCATGGCTAACGCAGGCTGGCTCTACTCGGACCTGTTGTGATGGGTATGTGGAAGTGGTCACCAAAATCCAGATCGGCACAAAAGGATTCTAGGAGAGTCAGCTATTATATTCACTTTCAGGAACCCAAAAATAAGAACTAGAATAGTTTCAGATTTTGATATATTTATATTTATACTATAAAATTAGAATTTTATACTTATATTTATACTATAAAATAAGAACAGTCAAATCATTAAATATTAAGGCTCTTGGTGTTTCTAATCATCATTTTCTACTTCTTATGACTTATAGTGAGCACTCAGCCATCTTGGAGCAAAGAGCTGGGGAACTAACTGGAGGCTTAGCATCATGACGCTACACTGTGATTCAGCAAATCCGTGTGTTCATTTATTCCGGGGAATCTCATTTTCATGAAGGAGTTAAACTCCTATGCAGTACTAGAGCTTAATCACTCTGGGATGAGATAGTTTTCTTCTGTTTTCCAACGCAATTACTCTTTGTCTTGGGTCTAATTGAATTCACTTTCCATGTTAGTGGGGGAAGAGGAGTGGGTGGGGTGGCTGTAGCATATGTTAGAAGACAAATTGTGTACACTGTAGACCTTACAATACCCAAAACCAAACCAAAACAAAACCCAGTTCAAATCTGATAAAAAGGTTTAGTAGTCAGCGGTGTGGCTGGGGAGGGGGCCTTTAGCCACCAGAAACAGGATTTCGAATATGAAAGACACCAAAGATCCTGCATGAGAAACACTCCTATTTTAATTTGTAAGGCACCTTGGGATTCTTTGGCTGGAAAGCACCATATAAATACCAGCATTTTCATTTCACGTGGGAGATCACAGAGTGTTGATGTTTCAGCATAAACAATATTTCAGCAGTCAACGGGATCTAAAGTCTTATGTGGATTTGGTGCGGTTGCCACTGGCTTGCAGCCTACACAGCAGAGCATGCCGTTGCTGGTGCCTCCCTTCCCTCTTCGAAAGTTCCGGCCTCTTCCATTTGTCTTGGTGGGTGTCAGTGGACAGTCTAGTATCTGCCTTTGTTCTCATAGGCTACGGTATGGAAGGCAGTGAACATTCATCCTGGGTATCTCTGGGGTGGATAGTGCTCTCTACCCTCAGGATTTCTAGCACCAAAGGGAAGAAAATCTCTGAATGTCATAGGAGGGGGTAAGAGGGAGGCTGTCGCTCTGTGGTGCATTAATACTCACTACAAAGAAGAGGCTGCTATTAACTAAAGGTTCTTTGAAGGTTCTTTAGGCTATGACAGATAAATAGAGATTATTTGGAAATCTGGACCATGCAACCACATGCTTGGATCATTTTGACAAATATTTGTTGGATATCTAATATATGCTGCAATCTGTGAGGGACATAAAAAAAATTAAAGACCCGATTCTTGTCCTCTGGGAGGCCCTAACCCATTGGAGAAGCCTGTCAGTGTACACTGTAATATAATGCAAGGCAAATGGTGGTAGCAGCTTCGACAGAGTGGACGTGGGGTTGAGCCCAGCCAGGTGCAAAGAGGAAGTCATTTAGAGAAGACAGAGTCTGAGTGGTGCCTTGAAGGATGAGTATGTGGGTAGAGAGGCTGGAAAAGGCATTTCAGGTAGAAGGTGTAGGGACTGGGTTTGCGTAATGATGACTAATTCAGGGGGGCTGGAGTTTAGGACAGGCATGTCACACCCAGGAGGGGACTTGAAAGGTAGAGTCAGAAACAACATGATCATGTTTTCCAATCTGTTAAAAAAAAAAAAAAGTTGAGCTCCTGAACTGTAGCAGGTGAGAGGACAGATCTGTACTATCATGTACTATCATATACCCTGTGCACTCCAGAGGCTCTGGTTTGATCCTTCAACACCTTCCCACACCCGCCACCATCTTTTTTTTTTTTTCTTGGTGGATGTTTTGTCTTCATGTATGTCTATGCATTGTGTGTGTGCAGTGCCCGCTGAGGCCAGGAGTGTTGGATCCCCTGGGACTGGAGTTACAGACAGTTACGATCCCGGAATTGAACCTGGGTCCTCTGGAAGAGCAGCCTGTGCTCTTAACTACTGAGTCATACATAGATCCAGCTTGGCATAATCTAAGGCTCTGCTATCCTTAGACAAGTGTGTGATGCAGCAAAGGAGGAAGAGGAGAAGCCTGGAGTTTGAAAGGCTGAGAGAAGAGGCACTTGCTACTCTGAACCTTTGAGGCAAGGATTAAGATGGGCAGAATGGCTATGAGTGAGGACTCTGGGTCAGGAGGGCAGGAGGCCCTGGGGAATTGTGGGGATTCTGGAACCAGGAAGAGAAAGTTGACTTGTAAACTGTGTGGGAACATTGAGGACAGAAATGTCTGCCCTGACTGTGGCTGTCATATCTCTTGAGGACAGGGCTTGATGTCGACGGGGAAAGTAATCAAAGATTCAGGGTGATTAGCATGCAACTGTGGGTGCTTGTCCATGGACCAGAGGTTATACCTCGAATCATAGCAAGACAGAGATGAGAACTGAGCCTACAAATGAAATGGATCAGAGTCTTCGAGCATTTTTTTCCTCCGTGAATCCTCCATCTAACGTCCATGGAACAGACTGAGATAGTTTCTAAGAAGTCGGCGTTACGTCCTTTTTTGCCTACCCCTGCTGTATTTCTTTAGTGGCTTCCCAAAACTTTCCTTCTCCCTAAGCCCTGGGTCGTCCTGCTCCGTGCTCTTGACTCTTGGCATTTGGCTTCCCGTTCCCTTCCCTTCTGTTAAAGCATCTTTACATCATTACTTCCTCCTGAAACTTAACCACTTTCCCTAGGGAGTCAATGACCCGCCTGTTTGCCGAGACTGATTCTTGAGTGGAGCTGAATGACTCATTTCTACCTTTTCCAGATCCCATCCTCCTCCTCCGCTGCCCCTCCTCTTCTCTCTCTCCCTTTACCTTTTTCCTTTTCTCCCTTTTATCTATCTATCTATCTATCTATCTATCTATCTATCTATCTATCTATCTATTTATGTGCTTGTTTGTTTGTTTGTTTGTTTGTTGAGTCAAGGTCACTCTCAGGTTTCCGAAGCTGGCCTTTGTCTTCTTGTGAAGCTGATGATGACCTTAAACTTCTGAACTTCTTGTCTCCACCTCCCAAGTGCTGGGGTCACAGGCGCACACCACTATCCTCGGTTTATGAGGTGCTGGGGGATTAAACTAAGAGTTCTGTGTATGCTGGGAAAGCATTCTGTCAACTGAGCTGTGTCCTCAAGCCCTGTCTTTTCTTTTTAAACAGTCAAATCTATCCTTTCCTAAACCAAAACCAAAAACCAAAAAAAGTCCCTTGTTCCTTTCTTTTTAAAAATTGTTTTTATTAGCGTATGTCAATTGTACGAACTAATGGGTTTCAGCATTGCATTCTCAGATACTATGATCTGGGCTTGCAAATACCCCCAGTTTCTAGTTCTTCACTATGCACTCAGTCTGAACCCCTAAAATCAGGCTTCCACTTTTTCTAAGCCACTGAAATTTCTCTTAACATATTAACAAAGGCTTTCTTGTTTTGTTGCCCTTCTGCCCTCACCATCCCCCCCCACACCAGCCCTACATCCAGAACCTTATAAGTACAGTGCAGGGATGGACAGTTTCTAACCTTCCCCAGAACACCTAGCCTTATGCCTTGCACATGGAAGAGACTCTGAGAATTTCAATCGGCTCTAGATCCCTCTTTTCTTAATTAAAAAACAATTACATTTATGGGTGTTTTGCCCATATAAATGCCTGCACCACGTGAGTTCCTAATGCCCAAGGAGGAGCTCCCAGAACTGGAGTTACAGATGGTTGTGAGCCACTGTGTGGGTGCTGGAAACCAAACCAGGCTCTTCTGGAAGAGTAGCCAGTGATCTTAGCTACTGAGCCACCTCTCCAGCCTCTGAATTTGGATTTCCTCAACCTTCCTTATGGTCTTCATGACTACTGGTCTTCTTCCAGTGTGAGAGGAAGCCAGCAATGGCCTCACATTGGGCCATGTAGCTTCCTCTAATGAGAGTATAAACTCAGGGAACATCTCATCCTTAGTTGCAAATGACAAGATTCTTTTTTTTTCTAAATTCCCATTTACCAGGAAATATGATGATTTGTTTTAAGTGTGTGCTAAAACGACAGGACACCAACAGTAAAGAGCTGATGTGAGATGCGGATTACCATGACCCATGGAGAGACGGGCAGCTCAAAAAGAGACTCCGAGATACACAATTGCTTCCCAATGACCCAAATGGAAATCACATCGGAATATCTTGCATTGTCCAAACACTGTGTTTCTTGTGTATTTTCCCAGGAAGTTCTACAGGTAGCAAAGATATGATATATACCAAATGCTATCCGGGAACCGAGCCAGACACTACCAATATATTGACATGACAACTTTAATACATCAGCTCCTTTTCTGCAGAGGACAGAAGAACACATATCCTGACTTCAAATCCAAAGGCTTAAGGATAATCAATGGGACGGAGGGACACTTTTTTAATACTATGTTGCCCTTGGGTGTCTTATATTGCTATGGAATTCCACTAACAGGAAGTGGAGGTCCCTTCTCCCATCTCTCACAGTTTCACTGAGATTCTTAGTGAGGAACAGCCACGCTCCCACTCAGCCTTTCATGCATGTGCACTTGGAGGGTATCCTGTCAATTCTCTCCATGACAGCACTGTTCAAGAAAGCCAGCCATACTGGTAACCTAGACTTTATGGACATGTGTCTCTAGAGTGAGCCTATTCATGCAAAAATGCAAGGGATCCACGAATTTCTGTTTTTTTTTTTTTTTTTTTTTCCCCGAGACAGGGTTTCTCTGTGTAGTTTTGGTGCCTGTCCTGGAACTCACTCTGCAGACCAGGCTGACCTCGAACTCACAGAGATCTGCCTGGCTCTGCCTCCCGAGTGCTGGGATTAAAGGCATGCGCCACCACCTACTGGCTCAGAGTTTCTGTATTCTACTACTCAACTAAAATCCATTCTCTGTCACTCTTTGATTCAACAGTTGGGTCAGTGAATGGAGCACATGCGTGTGACCAGCACGGGGCTGAGAGCTCAGATCTGGAGGAGACAGGGTGGCAAACAGAGTTTCAACATAAGGTCAGCAGTGATTGGAGGAAATCACATCACAGGAAGTTTGTCTTTTTTTAAAAAAGAGAGTGAACCAGAACAGGGAAGGTGGTTTAGTCAGTAAAGTGTTTGCCATCAAGTGGAAGGACCTGAGTTCAGATGCCCGGCACCCATTGTAAGAGCTGGGGCTCGTTGGCCAGCCATTCTAGCCAATCAGTGAGCTCCAAATTCAGTGAGAATCCTGTGTCAAAAAGTACGGTAGAGAGTGGTTGAAGAAGATGCCTGACATCAACCTCTGGCCTCCACATACACGTACACACACACACACACACACACACACACACACACACACGCACACACACAAGTGTACACACAGAGACAAAGTGAGCTGTATTTTGAGCAATTAAATATATATAAATGTATATATATATATATATATTTGTAATTCTATACTTTAAGGCCCAATTTTGAAGCTTAAAACTTAAGTTGTCAAGATTGTTTAGATACTAAAAACGACAATAAAACCAATGCATTGGCCAGCTGAGAACAGGCTGATTTCAGAGCAGAAAACGTCTCAACACAGCAACAGTAGAGGCAAAGAAACACTAGCGTTTCACTTCACAAGCAGCTCGGTCCTAGATGATGAAGTAAATTAGTAGATGACAGACGGTCTGAGGTCACTGTCCTAAGATCCAGGAAACGGGAGTGCTTTGTTGTTGTATTGTTTTTTGTTTTTGAGATAAGGTTTCTCTGTGTAGCCCTGGCTGTCCTGGAACTCTCTCTGTAAATCAGGCTGGTCTCGAACTCACAGAGATCCACCTGCCTCTGCCTCCCGAGTGCTGGGATTAAAGGCGTGTGCCACCACTACTGGCTTCTCTTCCTTCCTTCCTCCTTCTTTTCTTTTTTGTTTTTTGGGGAGGGCGGGGGAAGAGCTCCTTAAAACAGTATTGCTATTTTCTTTTATCCTCTGACTAGATGGGTCTGAAGAGGTAGCTCATGGGTTAAGAGCACTGGCTGCTTTTGCAGAGGACCTGGGTTTGACTCCCAGCACATACACAGGATAGCTTACAGCCATCTATAATTCCAGTTCCAGAGAATCTGACACCCTTTTCTGGGCACTGGGCACACATGTGACATACACACATACATGCAGACAAATACTCATGGACATGTAACAAAAATAAATAGATCTTTTAGAAGTAAAGTTTTTCTCTGGCTAGGGATATAGGTCTGGTGGAGCACTTGCCTGGCATGTACAAGGCCCTGGATTCTATCCCTGCACTATGACAGGGGAAGAAGAAAAATCTTCCCTTACACACTCTTGGTCAGATCACACCTCACCTCAACAGCTCCCACGATTTGCAAATCATCTTTTAACTAAACATCTATGTAATTTTCGAAGTCATGCCCAAAGTTTCAGAAACACAAACAGATGAACATTTCACTCTCAGGGTGGGGTATTCACCCGGTCTCATCACAGCCTTATGGTCAGGGGTGCTGAGGAACATTCTGGATCACTCTAAGACCAAACGAGCCCACACAAAAGAGGCAGGCATTGAAATGGCCACTCTCTTCCTTGTTCATTCAATTTTATGGCTCTCGAATCATCTTGTATGAAAACTTGGTGCTAATAAAAGCTTCTTGGGTGTGGGGTGGGGGAATGTCTGTAAATTACACAGGCTAAGGGTGAGGGTGGGGGGAAGCACCTTCCAAAATTGAACTTTAATGGCTTTTTCCGAGAATTCACTCTTCTGAATATATTATACCTAGACCACGTAGGAGGCTGTTGACTATAACCAGAAAACAAACCTCCAGTGCTCAGGAAGCCATAAGGCATGTACAGAGGACCATTCTAGAATTTGAACAGCAAGGTTATAGAACTGGGGATCACAAAGAGGAACATCATACTGTGTGACGGTTTCCGTAGTTTGCTTTTATCACTTCAGCAGACACCAGGGAGACAGAAATAAAGTCTGCAATGGCTGTGAGTTTTAAAGCTAGTGGGGATGGGGGGTGGGGGCTGGGGGGGAGTTCTAAATCCACACTTGGCTGTCTCGTGTGAGCTTAAAGGAAAAGCTGATTTACCACGTCTACCATCCCATCCAAGAACCACGCACCCAAAGCAGTTAAGACCTAAGCATATGGACCCCTGAGGGACAGTTATTTTTAGGTAACAGTTTATAGAAATGTTTGTATAAGCGTTTTTGGGGGAAAAAAATCACACTTTTAAATATGAAAACGAAAAGAGGCCTATAACCCGCCTGATTCCTGGGTCTAGCCTGTGAAAGGCGTGAGGGTGTTTGGGGAAGCGTCTCTCTGAAAGTTACGGCCATGGCTCGAAGAGAAGCTCTAGATGAGGAGAGAGCGAAGGTGAGGGGCTGGGAGACGATTCAAGGGGGTCAAGTTCTTGCCGTGCAAACAAGGATTCAAGTGAGGGAGGCCAGTGTATTAGGTGGACGGCAGTCAAGAAGGACGCCTTGCATCAGCCACTGGACTCCACATGCATATGTACGCACGCACGCACGCACGCACGCACGCACGCACGCACGCACGCACGCACGCACGAGCAACCCACGCATGCGCACTTAAACATGCGTACTACACAAATGCAAAAAGACGAGAACAAAGGCTGGGGAGGGGTGAGAAGTTCTTATCTGCAGCTATGGACGTCAGCGCAGCAATTGTTCTAGATGGTGCAGAAGCGGGCAGAAGACAGACATCTCCATTTCTAGGAAGTGGATGACCAGAACCCAATAGGAACAGCCGCCGTGGCAAAGCTCTTGTGAAAGGAGATGGCAGAGCTCCCTGAACACGTCACTTAAACAGTGGTGGTTCTTTGTCTTCTTAGGAGAGCTGAAACAGTCCTTTCCAAAATGAACTAAGTTTTCCCAAGAAGCTTTCAGGTTTGTTTGTTTGTTTGTTTGTTTGTTTTCACTACAATTTTGAATCCAAAATGGTTACCCTACTTTTGGCGCTAGACAGTTACCTAACTAACTTATTTTTGAGATGGGATCTCAGATAGCTAAGGATGGCCTTAACCCCGATCCTCCTGTCTCCACCTCCCAAGTGCAGTGACCTGAAACCATCTAATCAACTCCTCATGCTGTCCACCGAGAAGCAACATAGTGTTGTATAAAGGTTGACAAATTACCACCCAGAGGCCAAATCTACCCCTACTCATTTTTTTTGGTAGATCTCACAAACTTAGATTTTGTAGATCTCACAAACTTTTATATCTTTAGCAGCATGGGGGGGGGTATCTCATGACACATTGAAATTATATGGAATTCATATTTCTGTGACTAGTCAAAAGTTTTAAGGGAACAAGCTATAATCCTTCATCATATGGTGTCTAAGTGAGTCACTTCTGTACTGCTGTGGCCTAACTGCCAGTTTGGGGGATCTGTATGGGCCACAGAGCCTAAAATAGACTCACTATATGGCTCTCTATTTAAATGTTGCTGACCCCTGAGTGTGATCCTGGAGAAGAGAGTGTCTCGGTTTCATGGTCTTGGGAAAACAGTAAGGCTGTTGAGAGAATTAAAGAAAGCAGGTAGAATATTAGTGTCTGGAAGCAGAGCATTGCGGCATGCACCTATAACCCTGACTTCTTTGGGGTTCTTAAGGGGAGCTTATGAGTTCAAAGCCAGTCCTGGGCTGCATGGCGAGACCCTGTGTCAACCCATGTACCTCATTGATTCCCCCCCAAAGAACATGCTTCTGGTATAGAGTAAGTGTCTAGTAGATGTTAGGTATTTCTATTATTCTATTCTATTATTACACACAGAAAAACCCTCGCCTAGAGATAAAGAGACTTTACAGTGTCAGGGCTTGGTAGAGGGGACTCTACCAAGAGGAAACATTTCCCGGTTCTCCTTGCCCACACTATGCTGTTTTTAAAAATTATCTTCAATATCACTGGGAAAAGAAAAACCTTCTTGAAGTATCTGTTGCTGTTTTGAACAGCTGCATGGCCACTCTAAACAAGAACTTCATCCCTCTGTGCTCTGTCAAAACAGCTACCTAGGGTTGCCCAAAAGCAATTTATGAAATGTTAGAGATTTCCAGGTTTCTAGCTCAAACTCCTAGAAATTAAGATTTTCTTCATCCTTTCTTTTTTAAAAGGCAACAAAACTCAACCCTCAAAAGATCAGATTAGTTCATAATCATTCAAGGATGCTTGTTATCTCCGGCATATCATAGCCCATGTATCTAGTATCTGGTCACTCCCAACACATTTAACCCTTGCATGTTACCAATACCATCCTAGGTTTTGCTTATTCCTTGGAACCTCTTAAATCTGGATTGTCTGCTCACTGGCTACCTTTTCCAAGGCTTTCCTCCTAAGAGGTCTTTCTTCATTCAATCCACGGCCAACTGGTCACTCCATTAAGCCATGTTTCATTGCCAGCTGGGACATAATGTCAAACTCTATCCGTCACTACTGTCTAATTGTGCACCACTTTTCCTCTGAGGGTGCTGTCTGGTAAAAACTGTGACTCCTTAAGACCAGTCAGCCATCTTTCTGTTGTGGTTACCTCACTGTTGGAGTTTATACGAGAAACAAACCTTCCACAAATGCTTCTTACATGAGTAAATGACCAGCCACAAACATATGGTATGGGATTGAATAAGTAACACCCCTGGATGGCCACCATGATTGTGAAATGGGAACTTCTGGAAAATGTGGGATTTAGGGGCAAGGAAAGGACACGAAAGTCGGAGGGGCCTTCCAGAGATGTGGAAGGGAGAAGAGGGCAAGAGATGGATATGAAAGGGAGACGTGAGGGAGGGGAAGATCCACCTGTATCACAGGCAACTATGGGAATGTCGCGATTCCAGGCGGTGAGTTGTACAGTTAATGCAAACTAATACAAATCAAACAAATCAAAAGTATAAATGCACCCTAATCAAAATGGACTCTACATCTTCTAGTTGGAAGATGAGCTCTTTCAGTCCATTTCAGACAGACTGCAGAATGTTCAGTAGGACATGGGTGTTAGGCGCAGGGGCAAGGATTTACCCAAGTATTTTTTTTTATTTCAATCTACCTAGGAAGGATTATGTTAAAATCCCACACAAGTGTAATTTTCATCTGCATGTATGACGTACCTACAGCAACACAGCCTAATATATGAGCATGTGAAGTATATTTTATTTTAATGGCAGACAAGCACACTGAATGTGTCCCAGGAAGGGGTCTTTTCCATTAACTTTTATAAAGGCTTTCATTTCAAACTTTCATTAACATCTGACAAGCAAGCTTAAAAAGCTTTGCTCAGAGCTTAGGTTCGGGGCAAAATGCATTTCGGCAGAACTACTCCGAGATTACACTGACTGGCTATGCGAGGGTACACTAATTTGTTTTGTTTTGTTTGGAGTGTGGAGAAAAGAAAGAGAAAAGAAGAGAGGAGTCATGGACCCTACTTTACGGTTGCCATGGATGCAAGGTCAGTCTTCCACACTTGGATCTACCAGCAGAGTTCAGACAGGTCAACGTGTGACCGGCCCAGGCCCTGGGGTTAAAAGTTCAAGCCGCGATGGAAAAACCAATATGTCCACGCAGAGTATGCTGTACAATTTATTTCAATTTACATCAAGCCATGCATATAAAATTTAGATAAATTCCATTCAAATCTGATGTTGCCTGACACACAATGTATGCAAACAGATGTCTGTGGGGCTTTTTCTGTGCTATAGAAAACAACATTAAATTTAAAAATATGTCTCTGGGAATTCTTTATTGAATTACAAAATGAACATAATTTTAACTTAAATGTTTTCATTCTTTCTTCCAATTTTTTTTGGTGAGATCTTAATAATTTCTCAGTTCTCAATCTATTCTGTGTCATATTAAAGAGGATAATGTATATTTACAACTACAGCTTTGGTGTTATTGTAGTTATGGATCCTATTTATACCTCTTACCACTTTCCACAAATATTTAGTGATTGATATTTCTGATTTATCTCTGGCTGCTCTGCTCATCCCCTCCCCTTCTTCCTGAGAATGAGCAAGGGTCGCGGAGGCTGCTGGTCGTCTTCTAGCCACAAGGTGGCTCCCCCCACCCCTTCTCTCAAACCAACAGGGTACAAACACACCTTTGCTGAGTGCTTAGGCAGACTAGCATGAAGAATCTAATTATGAACTGCCAACGCCATTATTTTCATTGCGAATTCAATGGGTCACAAGCCAGTCTTTGGCCCACTAAGTTATGGTTCAAAATGGTTATTTAAAAAGAAGAGGAAGAAAAGGACCCTTATGTTCTGCTTAATTTCTTTCCACCCATCTTTCTAAAGGTACGGCCAGCCGAGCTAACATTAGCATAAATAAGGAAAATAACCAAGTGCTCCAGAGGGACCTAATTTTGTTGCCTAGGAATAGAGGGATGGGCTGGAACAAGGTCAAATTGAAGATGAGTGCACTCTGTGCTCTGTTTCTGAAACCTGCTTCATGAGGGAGTTTTCATAAGGATTTGGGGCACTGTCTCAGGAGCCCCACCCACCCCATGCCATGGACCAAGAGCAGCGATCTCCTCCCTAGTACACCAACTTCGAATGGCACACAAACTCTGACTCACTTTCTCTGTACAGCTGTGATGCTTCCTTCTGATGGCCTGTCAAACAGGTTGCACAGCTCATACATGGGACTTTTTACAGACTCCAGCTACAGCCAAAATGGGCACAGAGAGACGAACCACTCATCTAATTATGTAGAAGGTCTTTCCAGAAGTGCAGGTCCTCAGTCTCACATGCACTATTCTCCGCTCTCAGGAGGGAGAACCATTTGAGCCAAGTTACATTTTCCTCATCTGTAGGATGGAGATAAAAATGGGGCATGCTCCTCTTAGTCAAGATCGAATGAGTTAATACACATAACGTACTTACAAGAGTTTTTGGCGCCTAAGAGGCAAATAAGCAGTTGATTATTGGCTTGAGCTTAGTCCCTCCTTGTTTACAAGTACTCTGAGCCCCAGTTGTTCAAGCTAATAGAACATCAATGTATTTCATAAAGACAGGAAGTGCATCATTTTCTGGATGCCTGCGAGCTGTCAAGAGGCTGACTGATGGTGTCTGGGATTTTTCTTCCTCAAAAAAATTCTAAAATGTAAGCATTTTCTGTCCATTCACGGTATTTCTTCTAGTGAGTTACTTACAAAAGAAACTGCTGATTTCCACATCCGAAGTTCGTTTCAGATAATAGTTTGGAAAAATGCGCCATGTTACTAAACTGCCACACGTTATGTGTTGAATGATTCGGTTACAGCACTTACGTTGTCAACATTTTCATTTTCCTGCTTTTAAACAAAGTCTCTGGGATCTTATTCATGCCAGATGATGACTTGCTAAGCTTCTTGCTAAACTCGCAGCATGTGAGTCCCTTGCTTCTAATGTAAATAAACATTTTGAATGCCCTGATAAGCACTGACTTGACAATTCTCCAGTAAATTTTCAAAAGGTATAAACGATATCCTTAACTTAAACTGGCCTCTCATAACTCAACCACTAGCTAAGGTTTACATGGACACAAAATCCCGCATTCACATAAATCTTTGTTTGTATAAGGAAGGATCTAGATATAGAGATATAAATACCTATGTGTCGGTATGTATATATACATGTATGTCCACATATATGATATCTTAAAACCTCCCATCTATTTTGAAATACATATTCAGAGACCAGGCAAGATAATTGCATCAGTTTTCTACAGCCAAGGAGAGCAGTATGACATTTTTTAATACTTGCTACACTGGCATGCAGCTCCTTATTCTTTATTATCTCTGTCAGCTTCTCCGAGTGCCCAGCAGACAAATGCTAGCCCAAGTCCTGACCATTCATTTCTATTTGGAATTATTTCAAGCTTAACTCTCCAGAACTGCTTCTAGATGCTGTCCCGATGTGATCAGAATAAGTGGAGAGGAATCCTTACGCAGAGGCAATGTGGCACCTGGTTTTTGGAGGATGCCCACCTTGGTTTTGCCTGCATTTGCACAAGTGTGATTTCAGAAGATGCGCTGCTTTTTCTATTCTGGCAGTGTGTGTGTGTGTGTGTGTGTGTGTGTGTGTGTGTGTGTGTGTAGAAGCAACGTCTTTTTGGTTGCCAAAAGCAGTTTTTGTGGTATGCACCAACTTTCTTTATAATCTTAGCAACTCTCCCCCCGCCACCCCCGCAACGCCAATTCCAGGCATCAGTTCACAGAGCCCCTTCATGAACAGCTGTACTGAAGAAATGCAGCCATTTGTTACTTGCTACACTTTGGGGGTATCTGTCCTATGGGTTTTCTAGCCAAAGGCTTATATGTTTCCCAAGAGAAATTTACTTTCATGAGAGAAGAAAATAGAGGCAAATCACTGCTGTTAGATCCTGAAGTCAGAGACACTGGTTTGTTATCCTGGATATGGGAAGTTTAAAAAGCCCACAGTTATAAAGGCAATCATGGTCCAATCCGTCTCTCATTCTTTCCCAATGTGAAAAATTACAAATGGAACCCAATTTTTCTCTGTCAATAGAATGTGTATGATTACAGCTGTTCATATTTCCACTCTAATGAAGGGCTGCACATTTAATTGTAAGATTTATTAGGGACCGTACATTGCTGTGTACATGCAAAACAGTTAATCGACATCTAAAATGCTGGTTGTTTATTCTGACATTAATGATCATATTTCTTCATTTGAAACGAAGAGCATTTTGGGGGGAATGCATTTTGTTTCCTCCAAATAAGAAATTAATAAAGTCAATGTAAGAAATAAAAAGAGCCAGAAGGAAAAGAATATTGATTTATATACGCGAGGCTGGGGAAAATACAAGGATGCTTTATTTATTTATTTATTTATTTTTAAAGTCCATAATCCCCCATTCTGCTGGAAACAAGAGGGTTGATTGCCAGCTTTGTTTGATTTCACAGAGATCTCATACGAGGCCGGGTTCATAAACAGGTGAAATGATGGAGTTTATTGCAACGCACATCAACACTGAAACTAAATAACTGTGTTGCCATCTCAGTGCCGCTGAAAGACGGATGGTAAACTTGACCTGCCGCTGGTACTATCCGATTGCCATTTTTTATTCCCCCTTCGCCGCCCCCCCAGGCTGAGCCACGTTGAGTAAATGCATGTGCACGGTCAGGTCAGACCCCTGGATCGGGTGAAACTCCGTTCACATTTGCATACAGGCGGAGTCTCACAATGAAAGCCCATCTGTTCCCGTCTCGGAGTACAAATCGAGTGTCACCCAACTCACTGCAAACGACAGCAGCATGGCCATTAGATGGAGGAACACTCGGCTCAGGTTACGGATATGGAACTGCTGATTTGGGTTTAAATACCTGATAACTGAAGACTCTTCATTCTATACGAACAAAGAGTGAACTTTGAACTGTTCAGGAGATACCTTCTCCTAAGACTGGGCTCCCCGGTTTTATCCATTTCTAATACTTTACTGTTATATTTGCCACTGTTTTGGTTTTTGTGTAAAAATTAGCCAGGGTGACTGTCACGATGTTCTAAATAATTGCCCCCCTTTAAAGGGGGCGGGGGAGTGGGAGGTGGAGCGGCAGCCGAGTGTGCTGTAAATAGAAAATGAACTCTGAACTCTGTGTGCCCTCAGAGGTCATTAATATCGTGGCAATGTTGTTCCTTGAACTTCTAAATTTTACCAGGGTGAAATTTTCAGTTGTGAGAGTTTAACCAAAGTGTGAACTGCCCCAGCCCGATGGCCCTCCCTCCCGAGCCCCTTCAGGCACCTGTCTCTTAGTTCTTCCCCACTCACAGGCCTCCTGTTTATTCCAAAGTAGTTTATCAATCACAATCTGAATCGGGGAGGATTCTTCCCCCTTCCTTGTTTTCTCTCTCCTCTTCTCTTTAAAATTCAGCAAGTACCTTAGAGCTTACAGACAGAAAGCACATAGAGCCCGACAAAAAGACAGAGTTGTTCTCGAAGAAACCCCAGGATAATCAGCCCGTCCAAGCAGCAGACATGATAAATACAAGGAAATTCATGAGCAAAAATATGGGCAGGCTTTCATGAAATGCCTTCTTGTCCTGTTTTATAGCAGGAGTTTATGTCTACGAAAATCTTTCGAAGGAAGACACCAGCAACTGAGGTTTGATTGCCTGTGTTTATGTTTGAAATATCTCTGTATTGTACTTCATGAATCACACTTAACATTAAAGTACTATTTGGGCCATTATCCCAGTTTGGTTAGGTTGGATCCTCGGTTCGTGTGTGCCTGTCCACACAGACAAGCCCTGGTGTGGAGGGGAGAAAGCATCTCTTACTAGTTACACCCCGTGGTATCCAACCAGCAACCGCATCATTGTATGACCTGCAGCTTAATTAATACGCCACAGAGTGAGAAGGATCGAACATCTGTAAGAACTTTCTTGGTTTGCTTAAAGCAACTATGTACTTTTTTCTTGTACATATTTCTTTCATAAAACACTTCCTACAACTATTCTATGGAATACTATGTGTTGAGAAGACACATGGAATCCAGAATGTTTAAAGTCCACGTCACCTCAGCCAGGACTCTTTTACCACTATGTGAAACTGTGCTCTTATTGTTTGCCCTTTAAAAATTACACCAGGGTAAAGAAAAGATTGTGAGGGGTGGGGGTAGATTTTTCTTTCTTTCTTTTTTTAAATCCCATGCAAAAGCTTACGGTCAACCTTAACGGAAGTTCTACAAGCATTAAAAGGGAGAATAGGCTCTTTGTTTCAGAAGAATGTCCAAGACTAGGGTGAATTTTGGTTCCACTTTGTCAAGTTTAAGGGGAAATTGAATGAGAGAGAGAGAGAGAGAGAGAGAGAGAGAGAGAGAGAGAGAGAGAGCAAACAACTTTCATAGCTGTCTTTCCATTGCCTCTAGTTTGCATTAGATTGTTTCTTGTAAACAAGTCAGGCACTTGCAGCAGGGCTGTGTGGCCATGTGATGTCCTGGAGACGGGCTGTTTACTTGCATCCCATGCTGCAGGGTGTCTTGGGTGTGATCAGTGACAAAGCCTCAGACAGGCGCTCACGGTTTTCCTTCTGCCCACATCAGAAGAAAATGTCCCAGCGAGGGGACACAGCTGCTTTCACTCTCTGTCACTAAAGGGGTGTGACTGGGACAGAGTCTGCTTCCAAAAAGATGAGTCAACTTGTTTATAGAAATATTGGTTGTTCAGTCTCTTGTTATGCACTGTTGGTGAGGGTCTGTGAACAGGAACCGAACCTTGAACTTAGTTTCCCCTTTGAACTTGTGACCTTGGACAAGATTCCCCATGCGTTCCCCTTCAGACAAATTTCATCACAATTACAGTCCCTTCCACTTGAGTTAAAGATATATAATCATTGATTTGACCTAATTATCTGATACATCCCTTTCTTTGCAAGGTGAGAGCTAGATGTGTGAACAGAAGCTGACCCGTGAAGTTCTGATATTCAATTTTTATTCTAATTATCATAAAACATGTTCAGTCTCAGTCTATTTTTCTCTTGTTTTCTTCTGGCCCCTTCCCTGAACCCACTATTCCTTCAAATTCAACAATGCCCCCTAGGTTTCAAGCTGCTTGGCAACAGACCTTCCAATGTATTATGCACTACATGTTCAAAGCATCATTTTTAAACACAACCACCACAAGAACCCTAAAGACGGAATCCACACTAGAAAGGTCGCCGCCCACCCTTGTCTCTCATGGAAACAAATCTGAGGAGATGGAAGGGTGGAGACCAGAAAGTTCCCACAAGGCTCTGAGATCATCTGGCTGCTTAGCATCAATCTACTAGCATTCAGCCTTTTCCCCTAGTAATTTACAAACTTCGATTATAAAGCCGTGGGCCACAGGCACTGTAATCAATAGACTATAGGGATTCTCTTTTATTCAGATGGAGTGTATGCAAGGGGTTGCAGTGGAGGCCTGCCGAGTTTATTACAACATATCCCAAGCAAAGATCTGAGTAAGATAGTTGAAATCATAGGACACATCCTTCAAATAAAACGCTTGATTTAGACGCAAACCCAGAGTCGATAACTACTTTAATTGACCTTTAAAGGCGATTTGTGTTTCTCTCTACCCCAAGTGAAGTTTTTAGAGGAAAAAACTGAAATCACGCTGGGTTTTCATCATCTTGTCGTAGGCTCCTGGAAAGTAAAATGAATCACACAAAAAGTTAGAGTTAAGAAGAGAGTCCTCACACTTCTGTCTCTCTCCACACACACGTTCTCTCCCAGGTGGAACGAGCTGCTTTTATTTACGCCATTTTTGTTTATGCCACGACTGTCTCCAAATATTAAGAGCTCTGAGAGGCAAAGGGTGACAAAAGACAAGGTCACACTTGCAATGTCCAACTACCTTTCTTCTTGTTGGAACTATTTCTTTCTCCTGTTCAAAATTAGAAACATTTTAAAAGTAACTTTTCATCTGACCACCATAGTGAATTTAATTCTTGCCAGATAATTTTGAGTGGACTTTAATTCCAAAGTCCCAAGAAAATGAGAAAGGGGGGAAATGTGTGCGGCCAAACTTGCTAAGGTCGGAAATTTTCAGTGTGCACTGAGGTAAGCCTTCAGAAGATGAACGTCTGTGATGTCAGCTGTGACTAAGGTTGGCCAGGCATCCCAGAATGAGCAGGGAGAGTCCTATGACACGGGGCCAATAGACTAAAGAAGGTATTCAAACTTGCTCTGTTCTTTCACTTAGGAAAGTACAGAACAAGTACAGCGCATTCTGAGGAGGGGCTGAGAGAGCCTGGTCTTTGCTCTCGCTCTTGCCCAAGGGCCTGAGGTGCAATCAAGGATGTGCGTGATGAGGGCAACCCATAGCCAGATGGTCGGGGTTCCTGTTAGAGGTACATCATTGACTATGAAAACAATGTTCTTAATTCCTGTTCGGTTGTCATAAGGGCCTTCCTCCACATATAATGCTGGTGGATAGACAGTGCTCAGGACATGGAGAAATGGGGTGTCCAGTCTGTGAGAGAAATGTTGCCTTTGACATGGTTTATTCTGAGCCTCAAGATGGTTTAGTGACAAATGAAAGGAGAATACAATTCGACTGAGAGAAACTTTGCTCATTTGCAATCCTGAATCTCAAGACTGGGGAGACAATTAAAACTGTGTATTCACATGATGATTTTAGGATGGATACAAACAAATAGAAATGCTGGAGTGTATTCTTAAAAAAAAAAAAAGACAAGCCTTATATCCCGAGGGGTGGGGCTGTGAAATGATCTGCTACGGTAGAGATTGTTAATGTGGTATCTGTGAGTGCCCTGAAATTATATGCAAATGCGCATGTGTGCTTGCCTGTGCACGTTCATTTTTATGGCAAGAAGAACCACTGCTACCTAGTGATAAGAAAAGAAATAAAAGCACAAAAATAATTATTATAATTTCCAAGGAAAAGATGCAGAAAGCCAGCTAATGGCCACTGTCACCTCTTACAGAAAGTGATTTTCCAACTTTTAAAAAGGGATTGCTTCAGTTATAAATCCTTCATCAGAGTCTCTCATACATGTATATCTAAATTGACAAACCACACACATGAGGACATATTTGTAGCATATATGCTAGTAATAATCCATTCTTATTATAGCAACTTATTTTTTCCCTCCTACATACATATGTTCTAACATTGTCTGGCCATGTGTCATGGATCATCCAGCATGCCTCACTTTAGTGTCTGAACCCCTCTGTCACCCCTAACCTTTAGTAAAGATGAGTTCTGTAAACCCATAATAATAATAACTAGAGAAATCTTTTAGAAATATAAACTGCAACATGCGAGTTACTTACTATGGCTGCTCCCAACAATATTCAAAACAGAACCCCCAAACCCTACAATGGCTGAAAAGACGTTCCATGCTTTAGGCCTCTTTGTTTCTACAACCTTACTTCCAACACCTTGCCTCAGTTACTTAACTCTAGCCCTCAGCTGCACGCCTCTCCCAAACATAAGTTCCCTGGGTTGAGGGTTTCGTCCATTTCTTCTCTACACTTTCAACAGCTAAGTCTCGGGTCTGGTACATTGTTGGGTCCTCAAGAAATAAATGATGAAAGAAGATTTAAAGTGACCACATTCTACTTGTTCACTGGGAAATGAACCCGAAAGAACATTCCTGACAGGAGCCACTGCTCTGAGAGGCACTATCCATCAAAGACAGCAGAATGCAGCGTCCTCTTCTCTCGGCCCACTTCCAACCCTTTCCTTACGCTCCGTCACTATGTCTTTTGGGTCATGCTCATTTGCATATCTCCCTTTCCAGTCTCGATGGGGAAAATCCCACTCTGATCTTTGCTCTTCTGCTCCACTGTATCTACCATGCAGCAGGTGCCCCAGCTCTGGACCACGGGCAGGGCTGACAGTTACATTCTGGCCATGACAAACTGGGGCTGGCCTACTCAAGCAGAATGCTAGCCCCTTGGAGCCATACTGACTGATGATCCCTGATTCTCCACTCAGATGGATGTTCATGGGGACTCATCTGTTGACAAGGCTGAATGAAGAAAAAAGACTCCCACTGGAAACAAATTTATGAAAAATTGCCAATTCCTCATACGCGCATAGAGGGAGAAACTATCTCAATGTTGATATGATAAAGGAACGGACACCAGAGACTAAACATATTAGATTGACACTCATCTCTTTTTCAGAGGTCAACTCTCCCAAAGAAGTGGGACTATCACAAATGTGGCATCTACATAATAATGTTTATATATACATATATACCATATTGAATTAGATTAAGAAATCACTATGCAACGTGAACACTTTTAGAGATGAGGAAAGAAAAGTATGCAGAGATTTGGATCAGCATAATTCTACACTTAGACTAGTTTACTGATCGTATAAAATGTCCATTTAAAAATCTTTGTAAAGAAACTCAATATATAGGGATATGAATAATTTTCACATATCAAAAATTAAAACTTGAAATAAAGATAATGGATAAGTCCTTTAGTGTTTCTGCATCTGAAAATCTGTGGCCATCAACGGAAGGAAATGAAGCCAAGAACTTCTGATCTCTTCACGATCTCAATAATTCACCTAAGAATCTAGTTGCCAGGCAGGGCTGATTGCCAGCACCCACATGGGGACTCACAACTGTCTTTAACTCAAATCCCACAGATCTGACGCCCTCTTCTGGCTTCTGTGGGCACTACACATAGTGGTATGTAGACGTATATGTAGGCAAAATAAAAATAAATAAAACCAAATTTTTAAAAGAGGAATATAGTTGGATTGTTTTGGATTCTCATGTGTTTTGTTGGATATTAACAGCGAAGAAGAGAATAAATATTGAACTCTCGTGATACATGATACACTGGCTGAGGAAGGATCCTGGAAGGGAACAAAACAGGGAAGTAGTGAGAGCAGCCTAGAGGCAGGGACTGAAGTGCTTTGAGAGTGAAATAAAGCGGATTCCATCAGCGGAGGTGGGGCAGGCCAATCCACAAACAGGTCTGGGGGAAAACAATCCCAAATACGAGCATTTCTATAAGGAAAAGTTTGGTGGCAGAACACTAACCCAACATGTCCAAAAGCCTGAGTGTGATCTCCAGCAAAACACACACACACACTCACACACACACACACACACACACACACACACACACACACACACACAGAGAGAGACAGAGACAGAGACAGAGACAGAGACCCAGAGAGAGAGAGAGACAGACAGACAGAAAGAGAGAGACAGACCCACAGACACAGACACACGGACACACACACACAGAGCACTTAGAAAGCATAATGCTATAAAAGATACCGTGGCAACAGAAAAGGGTAAAATAAGCACCAAAGACAGTGATTTTGGATTTTGCACACAACACTGTAATTCCAAAGGGGAAGGATCCATGTGGTTCTATATTCCTTATATGGGAACAGCCATGCTGAAACAGACCACTGGTCCGTCCTTTCTGCCACGCTGCCCTGACAGTGAACAGATGTTTCAGAGAAAAGATCTGCTCTCCCCAACCCAAACCCAATAACACACCTAATGGTGCAACACTCTATCACGCGCATCATTTCTGCTCAGCCTCAGATGGTAATTATCTTCTACCCAAAGCAAGAGGCTGGCTCACTTTGATTTCATGCTGGGTGGCCCACTTAAGAGGTCCCACTTAAAATGACATCAAGCTGCTATCTTCATTTGGTGGCTTTTCTGACACACTAGACTCCTTACACAATTTGCCGTCACTGTTACCGGTCTCAGATGCTCCTGAGTAGACTCCTGAAGGTACAGTACAAGTGGCTGGATTCGAACTGGTGACGGCTCTGATAAAAGTCTTTAGTTCCTTAAAAATTAAGGTTTTCATTTTTTACTTAAGTTTTTTTCAGTGCTAGGGCCTCACACAACAAGCCAAGAGTTCTACCACTGAGCTACGTCCTCACCATTGAAATTAAGGATGAATACTTTTAAATTCAATATGTAAGTTTAATAATAGTATCTGATACTATTAATAAATTCAATAGTAATATTTAATACTATTAAATACTATTTCAATGTAGTCAAAGTCTTGAGCACTCTTAATTTAATGTCAATTTAATGACACTTTAAAGTGGAGAAAAAGGGGGAAATGAATGTTTTATTTTCAAAATATTTTCTTTAAAGAATTTTTATATTTATTTATTTATTCATTTTTTTTTTTGGTTTTTCGAGACAGGGTTTCTCTGTGTAGCTTTGCGCCTTTCCTGGAACTCACTGGTAGCCCAGGCTGGCCTCGAACTCACAGAGATCCGCCTGCCTCTGCCTCCCGAGTACTGGGATTAAAGGCGTGCGCCAACACCACCCGGCTTTAAAGAATTTTTAAATTACAATTATCTGCTTGTTTTGGGGGTGGACACCGCAGTGCACACCCAGAGATCAGAGGACAACTTGTGGGCATTAGTTCTCTCCCTACGTTGTGTGGGTGTGGGGAGATTGAATTTAAGTTGTCAGGCTTGGCGGCAAGCGCCTCTAGCCACTGAGCCATCTCGCTGGCCCAAAAAATGAACCTTTAAAGTTTGAATGAGGGCCAGGCAGCAATGATGCACACCTTTAATCCCAGCACTCAGGAGGAGAGGCAGGAGGATCTCTGGGAGTTCGAGGCCAGCCTGGTCTACAGAGTGAGTTCCAGGACAGCCAAGGCTACACAGAGAAACCCTGTCTCAGGTGGAAAAAAGTTTGAATGAGGAAATAAGGAAGTATTCCAGTGGACTTTGTTGTTGATGACTCCCAGAGAAATCAAAATAAAAGAAACAGTCCAAAATGGCAAAGGAAGCTTGCCAGAGCTGTATCTCGTCACGTTTTAGTTCCCAGGGGGACAGATGTCCACTGCAGAAGCACTTCAACCACAGATTTCAAGGTCCTCTCACCTGCACAGGAAAGCACCCAGAGTATCCTCATCTTTAAACCCTCCCTACTGTCTTGGAGCAGATAACTTAAGAATCACATTTAGTGTAGTCTGAAAGAATAAGGCAGCCTTCTCCCAATCGGGCAGATAATGACAAGCTTGGAGAAGCCAATCATGTCCCCATCAGAGGATTTCGGACAACAGTATGTCACACTCTTCCCCGACTTGATTGGGTTAATAATAAGAAAATTACAAATACTGATTTTGAGATGATTCTGCCTTTTATTTTTTTTTCTGAGATAGGGTTTCTGTGTGTAGCCCTGGCTGTCCTGGATTTCGCTCTGTAGACCAGGCTGGCCTTGAACTCAGAGATCCACCTGCCTCTGGCTCCTGAGTGCTGGGATTAAAGATGTGCACCACCACCTGGCGATTCTGCTTTTTGAAGAAAAGTCTGGATGGCATGGTAAGAAAGCTGATGGCCGAGTACCTAAAATATCTCTTCATGAAAATCACCTGCCAATAAACAAATGAGCCCATGGTTCTTGAGTCAGCTAGCTTTCTGTTACTGTAACAGGTGCTAGAGACAACCAGTTTATAAAGAAAAAAGGTCAGTAAGGCGCGGTGGCTCAGGCCTGAAGCGAGGTGGAAGGATTGCCGTAGGTTAGAAACCAACCTGGACTACTCAGTAAATTTCAGGCCAGCTTTGGAGAGAGAAGCTGTCACAAACAAATAAACAGGAAGAGGGACGGGTGCCACATCCTGTGCAGCTGGGTCCTGGAAACCTAACTGGGAGAGACAGGAGATTAAGAAAGACAGGCAGGGCTGGAGAGATTGCTCAGTGGTTAGAGCACTTGTTGCTCCGGCAGAGGACCTAGGTTTGAGTCCCAGAACCCACATGCTGGCTCAAACTGTCTGTTACTCCAGTTTCAAGGCATTAAAAGCCCCCTTCTCGCCTCTGTGGGCACCAGGTACACACATGGTACACCGTGCATGCATGCATGCAGGCAAAGTGCTGATATGCATAAAATAATAACATCCATACATCTTTTAAAATAGTAATAGTAAAAAAAGACAGACACAAGTAACTTAAACCTGGGCTTGGGTGGGCCGCTATTCATGCAGATGGAGGTGCACCAGCAACCTGGATCCTCAGCCCATTTGTTATATATAACATGGATGAGGAATTGGGTTGCTTACTGATCTGGGAGGCCGGAGGGCACGATCATGGGTTGCATAAAGAAGCTGCAGTCAGTAGTTTTTGCACATTCTATTTTTAGTTTAAAGGCCAACTCAGTTAACATCCAGACTCAGACCAGAGGAAGGCCTTGCCGGTCCCATGAGTCGGGAGCACGGACACTCGCTCTCCTCGGTGGAGGGGACCTTAGGCTCACAGCGTTAGAAGGTTCAGTCCAAGGTCAGTTGACTCCACTGCCATGGCTGCGGTGTGAAGCAGAGCAGAGCCTCACCTCACAGCTAAGGTCCCATTGTGCCCTTTACGCTTCCGGTGACCCAAAGGCCTCCTCACTACTAGGAGTTCCACGGCTCTCAGCTGCGCCACGCTGGGGCACAAGCCTTTATTGGGCAAAGCTTT
>CABHPQ010167087.1:417-58675 GCA_902168405.1 Peromyscus aztecus | reverse complement strand
AGGTCCAGTCCCCTCCTCCCTTCACCTAGGCTGAGCAAAGTGTCTCAACATAGTCCCTACGTTCCAAAAAGCCCAAAGCTATCCCTTTCTAACTTTCACTGATTAATAAAGCATTCTTCTCCATGATATGTTTTCTGATAGCAGAGCAGTTACCAAATTCTGATATAATCATTTTTAGCATATCAAGTGCCTAACAGTTAAAATGGCTTCTATTGATTCTTCTGACATTAAAAAGTCCAAATTGCCGGGCGGTGGTGGCGCACGCCTTTAATCCTAGCACTCGGGAGGCAGAGCCAGGCGGATCTCTGTGAGTTCGAGGCCAGCCTGGGCTACCAAGTGAGTTCCAGGAAAGGCGCAAAGCTACACAGAGAAACCCTGTCTTGAAACCCCCCCCCCAAAAAAGTCCTAATTATCATCTGCAAAGTCAACAAAAACATGAAGCTGCTTCTACATCAGTTCCCACACAGAAGATCACTGTGAACTCACCTCCCTCCAGCTCCTTAGCATCATCACGTAAACAGACTAGAAAACAGGAGGAGATGAAGATGACGGTTAGCAGAGTCGCTCGGAGACACATTTGCTCCAGCCACACATCTCATTTCAGATCTTTAAGTACAACACATTTCACATCTCTGATGGAAATATACCCTGGAATTGACTGGCGGGCCCAAGGGAAACAGACAATCTAGGCTCACTCCTTGCACAACTTGGCAATATTCTGTTTGAACTCTAACAATGAAGAAAACTGTCCATTTTATGTTGAAAAATAAATTGCTCTAATGCCAATTATTCTAAGTCAAACACCTCAATGCACTTCAATATCTTAAGTTGATCTACGTTAAAGAGCACTTTAATTATAACAAATACACACAATTAGGTCCTTCCTGCCTGTGGTGTCTAGTATCAATTGTCAACATGTCTATAGAAGATTCTCCTGATTACATTAACTGATGTGGAAAGGCCCACCTTGACTGTACGTGGGGTCTTTGCCCAGGGGATCCTGGACTATATAAAAGAGAAAAGGAACTGGACAGCAGTGAGCATCCATATTCACTCACTCTGACTGTGAACACAACATGACCAGCTGCTCGAAGCTCCAGCTGCCCTGACCTCCCTGGGTGCCATGATGGGAACCACGAACTGGGAGCTGCACTCAGCCCTGCCCTGAGTTCCTTGGCCATCACAGCAGCAGGGAAAGGGACTAGACACCACCTTGGAATTTGCTGAGGAAGCTGATCTTAAGCATCCCCATCCCCCACACAAATGGTAACTAAACAAGGTGATGGGTTCTTAATTAGCTTATTATGATAGTCACTTTGCAATGTATATGTCGATCAAAGCAAGACATAAAAATTCTAATTAAGAGCCGGGCGGTGGTGGCGCACGCCTTTAATCTCAGCACTCGGGAGGCAGAGCCAGGTGGATCTTTGTGAGTTCGAGGTCAAGCCTGGTCTACAGAGCGAGATCCAAGAAAGGCGCAAAGCTACACAGAGAAACCCTGTCTCGAAAAAAAAAAAAAAAAATCTAATTAAAAAAAGAAACTAGATACTTGACATTAAAACAATGTTAAGGAAGGCTATAACAACGTATCTCTGAATCAAGAAAATAAGTGTCCTATTAGCACCTAAACAAAAGTCAAATCAGATCTTAAGTGCAAAAGAAAACGTTAAGTAACCAAAAGTCTTTGGCTATATAACTATTGTAAGATTTGGATCGATGCTGGTCAGAATTCACTTTGCAATGCACTGTTCCCTATCAGCCACCTCCTCCCTCAGCTATCCTGATGACACACACACACAGCAGAGTGAGAAGAGCTTACCTTTGTCCCCAGATAGAAGATCTGACCACCATAGCTACTGATGGACTGATAGCAAGCCTTCTCTCCAACCAAAGCCTGCCAAATACACAAACAAGGCAAAATCACACATGCTACAAGTTCCACTAAGAATGTCAATCACGGGCTGGAGAGATGGCTCAGTGGTTAAGAGCACCGACTGCTCTTCCAGAGGTCCCAGGTTCAATTCTCAGCACCTAGATGGCAGTTCACAACTGTCTGTAATTCCAGTTCCAGGGGACCTAACACTCATGGCAAAACACCAACAGACACAAAATAAAAATTAATTAATTAATTTACAAAAAAAAAAGAATGTCAATCACAGGGCCTGTGAGAGGCTCAGTTGACACTCCTGTACAAGCTGATGACGAGTTCCAGCCCCAGCACCATGAAGGGGCAGAGGAAGACACCTGACTCCACAGAGTTGTCCTCAGATCTCCACACATACACTGTGGTGCACACACACAAATAATAAATTTAAAAAAAAACTGTAAAAGAATGCTGAATGCAGAAACATTTTAGGTCAATATAGTTTTAACCTATCAGCAAATAAGAAAAAACTCTGTTGCTTGATTGTCAGTGGAAGTGACTGAAAAGACAAAGTTCCAGAAGTCATTCCCCACTTCCATAAACAGCCTTCTTCTTTCTCAGACAGTGTGCAAAGGGAAGGAAAGACGCTAACTGTCCATGTAACTGCAAACCACTGCAACCCGCTACTTACGGGTCACAGCTACACCTGTTTGGGGCATAATGACAGAGATCAGGAAGCAGTTAGGAATGCACTGGTGTAGGAGGCGGCAACGGCTCTCCTCAGAGATCTAGGCCTTCACTAGCCACAGTGGTAGCCGGTGGTTGACTGGCTTTTCAGTTCCAGGAATGATCTCCCTCTCCTCGAGCGCGTCTTACGTCCAGTTAGACAGCTGCTGGTTGCCACCAAGATATGAATGCCACCACTGTATTTTCAGGGGTACCTTGTCTTGCTGGTCACTGCTGTGGTTCGGGTGACACACCCTCAAGGAGAATGAGGGGCTCCCTCCCCATGACAGACAGCAGACTTCTGAGTCACTCACTGTGTTCTTAAACAGGACAGTGTCTAGCTCCTTTAACACACACCTCACGATGCATAGCTGTGTCCCCCAGGGAGCAGCACGGCCCAGCTGACAGGAAGTGCTGAGCAGCAGGATCTCCTAAGGCTTACAGACTAAAACTGTTGCAAAAGAGGCCAAGATGCAGGGTTGGGGATTTTGCTCAGTGGTAGAGCGCTTGCCTATCAAGCGCAAGGCCTTGGGTTCGGTCCTCAGCTCCTGGGAGGGGTAGGGGTGGGGGTGGGGAGACAAAACTAAGAAGCCAAGATGCTTTTGGGCCAGTTTCTGCCTGGTGACCTTCATGACTGGCTTGCTCCGACCACGGCCACCAGACTGTGGTGTTGCCATTATTCTGCACACCTTAACACTGGCACCACAGGTTTCTCCAGGAAATCCCATCTTGCATCTTTTCTATCAAGTTCGTTCATCTTTCATTCTGCTTCTCGACCCTGCCCTCAATCCCTTCCAGCAGCTCTACTTTCATCCCAAGTGCTGTCGTGTTCACCACCGGATCTCTGACCCCACGTCTTCCCTCTACTCTGTGAACACAAGGATTAGGATTATACTAATGTACACACAACACTGAGACTTGCACATCCATGTCTGGTGTCACAGTACTGACAACAGCCAGGAAATGGAACCCGTTCAGGTGTCCTTCAACAGATGAATGGATGAAGAATGGTCCATAGACATAAGGGAATTTTATGTAACCATAAAGAAAAATGAAATCATGGCATTTTCAGGAAAATGGGTGCAAACAGAAATCATTATGTTAAGTCAGATAAGCCAGACTCAGTGCGATCAGAACTACATGGTTTCTCTCATATGCAGAACCTAAATTTAAAACGTACGTACATACGTGTGCGCACGTGTGTGTGTGTGTGTGTGTGTGTGTGTGTGTGTGTGTGTGTGTGTGCTCCTGAGTCACAAAACTACAAAGAGGATTATGAGAGGACAGGAAGAAATCTTAAGGGAGGTGGGAAATGAGGGTAAAGATGACGTGTACTATGGAAGCAGAAGGAAGAGCTGGAGAGGGAGAGTGGGGGAGGAGTGGAAAGAGAGGAACGGGATGAAGTGTAACAACGTCCATGGATGAGACACCACGGTGAAACCATTATACGTGAACTTTAAAAAAATTAATACGAGGGGCTGGAGAGATGGCTCAGAGGTTAAGAGCACCGACTGCTCTTCCAAAGGTCCTGAGTTCAATTCCCAGCACCCACATGGTGGCTCACAGCCATCTGTAATGAGATCTGGCATCCTCTCCTGTATACATAATAAATAAATAAATCTTTAAAAAAAAAATACGAAAACCTGTTGCACCCTTGTCTGCTCATCCTAACACCTATGTCAGGGCTGAGCCGGTCTTGACTGGTTCCCCCTGTCCAGTCTAAGCTTTCCTCCCTCTCTGGACACTGAGGGCTCTCTAATCAAGGCACACACTGTGAGCTTTACTTTGGTGGTGCACAGGAATTTCCACATTGATATCCTTGTGTTTTACTTGCTCTGCCCCTGCCCTCTGGGGTGTGCTTGCTAGCTTGTATTCTAGGGACTGGACCCAGGGCCTCCGCTGGAGCAGCACTGTGCCACTGAGTCGTACCTCCAACCCCAGTCTGATCCTGTCTCATCTGCTTTTAAGATTTTTTAGTGTTTACCAGCCCAGCATGTTCTCTGTTTCAAGGGCAACTACTGAGGTGCAGTGCCCCTGAGTGCCCTGGCCAGTGCCTGGTCTGGCTGGTCTAAGCAAGCAGAAAGTACAGTCGGTGGGTACCCTGGATATAATTCCCTTTCGGCCTCTAGTGGCTCTTCCCATCCTTGGGTGGTCTCCTTACACACATGCTGAACAGCTGTCCAGCAAAAGACTCTAGGTGACTCTCCAGCACCGTCCACAGACATGAACCACCTTGCTTTCCCTGTACCCTCAGCTCTGTTGCCTCAGTGGCAGTATCCACCATGTTCTGTTCCTCTTCCCTAAGCCACAGCCAGGAAATCAGAGGCTGGATGGTAAAGAATTAACAAGCTCATCTCATTTGTTCTCTGCTTGATCTCAGATTTGCCATCCATCATTGCTGGGCCCAGTGTCTTGAGAACTGAACTGTCTGTTTTGTTCCTAATTAGTAGTAGTAGTAGTGTTGGGGTTTTTTGGGGGTTTTTTTTGGAGGGTTTTTTTTTCTTTCTTTTCTTTTTCCTTTTCTTCTTTTTTTGGGGGGGAGGTATTTTAAGCAAGAAAGTAAATCTAATTTCCCATTCTCTATCTTGGCTAAAAGTGCAAGTTTAAAATCTAACGGTATTCTTTTTAAGATTCATTTCGTTTTGTGTGTGTGAATGCTTTGCCTGCATGAATGTATGTGTACTGTGTGCATGCCTACTGCCCAAAGAAGCCAGAAGAGGGCACTGGATCCCCTGGAACTGGAATTATGTTGTGTTTGTGAGCTACCATATGGTGCTGGGACTCAGACCCAGGTCTCCTATAAGAGCTCTTAGCCAGTGCTCTTAGCCACTGAGCCATCTCTCCAGCCCCTGACAGCCATCCTACCGCAGGAAATGCCTGCATCTGAGACACTGGCTGCTGCCGCCTTAGCGTGCTCGCTGCATGCTGCATGGCCTGCTCTGTACACTGTGGGGCTAGAACACCCTTCACGTACAGTGTGTGCCCTGCAGTTACAAACAGGAGAAAGACTGAAGCAAAACCCACAGACTGTGCTGCCAACACCATTAAAGAAGGTCATTAGTACTCTTGTTTATAAGAAGCTTCCCACAGACATATCAAAGCAGTCCTCTTTTCCTAAAGATGAACGGCTTAGGAAAACACGTGACCACAAATTCACAGTGCTTACCTACACACTACTGACATAAATTGCTTAAGGCATTATCATAGCTGCCTTTCTATAGTAATGTGAATACCAATATGAACTATCTCCTCCTCCTCCTCCTCTTCCTCCATGCTCCTGTCTCGGTTCCTAAAGCATCTTTTTCCTTCCTCTCCAAGCCATCTTAGCCTTCTAATGTCCTAAGCTACCACACCTGGTCAGACTCCTGGCATATCCCCCAAATACTTACTTCTGTGGTGGTTTGTATAGGAACAGCCCCCATAGGCTCATGTGTTTGAATGCTTGGCCCATAGGGAGTGGCACCATTAGGAGATGTGGCCTTGTTGGAGGAAGTGTGTCACTGTGGGAGCGGCTTGGAGGTCTCATCTGCTCAAGCTACACCCAGTGTGGCTCACAGTGTCTCTCCCTGCTGCCTCTGGATCCAGATGCAGAACTCTCAGCTCCTTCCCCAGCACCATGTCTGCCTGCACACACCTGCTTCTCGCCATGACAATAATGACTAAACCTCTAAAACTGTAAGCCAGCCCCAATGAAATGTTTTCCTTTATAAACACTTATTGCTGTGGTCATGGTGTCTCTTCACAGCAATGGAAACCCTAAGACAGCTAACAAAGCCTTGAGGCTACCTGTCTCCAGTTATTCTTCCCTTAAATCCACTAGGCTTATTGTCATCAGCTCAATTCCTTTACAAATTCTCTCTCACAAAAACTGTTTCATTTTTTTCCTTAAGTATAAAAGTTAAAACGCCTTGGGGTTTTTTTGGGTTTTTTTTTTTTTTTTTGGTTTTTTTTTTTTCAGATTTATTTTTATTTTATGTGTCATGGGAATTCAGCCTGCATGTATGTTTGTGCACCATGTGCATGCAGTACCTGTGGTGGTCAGAAGAGGGTGTCAGATCCCTCTGGAACTGGAATTACAGATCAACTGTTGTTTGACAAATCAGAGTTGGGAACTGAACCCAGGTCCTCTGAAAGTGCTCTTAACCCCTGATTCATCTCTCCAGCCTATTCCTTGGTATTAAGTAAGAGGAATTACTGCTTGGGGTCATAATCCTGAATCCTTACACACACATTCATACCCACTTCAACACACCAAGGCAGAAAAACTTTAGTACAAACAAATACCCCAGTGATGAGGGCAGTGCCCAGGTAAGGCCGGCACTCACCAGAGCCTGGCTAACGTTTCCTCCCGTGGCCAGTGACTTGAAGTGGCTGCTGTTATAGACCAGCTGGACTTCTGAGATCTCCATTGTCTCCAGCTCCTCCTGCGTCTGCCGATCAATCACATGCAACTTCTCCACGCTGTCTAAAAGCACAACTGTGCGTGAGTTTATCCACTGCAATTCAAGCACAGAACAAAAGGAAAGTAAGGACTAGTCCAAACCTTTCAGGACAAAGGGGGTTCTGCCACTCAGAATGTGGCATCGAGGACCTTGTGCATGTAATAACTCCAACAGTAACAGAGTCACAGGAAGAGCAGTTCTGCAGTGGCCCAGGGAAAACAGTGCTAGGTGTCACAGTGTCCGATGACATTCTGCTGGTCTAAGGGAGGGCTAAGAACTAACACACTGCAGAATGTTGTGTTTTTACAAGACTATTTTTGAAAGGCATATTGGCACAAATGACCTTAGTACAACAACAAATTTATTTCAACTTTTTATATTAGGGAAACAAAACAGCAACTTAAACCTCACAAACCTAGATGGTCAGAGGACAATTCTTGGCACTGAAATAATGCCTATTTTTTAAAAAAACCAGCCTCGTGGACTGAACAACTACTGGATTCTTAGATGCTCTGGTGGTAGACAGCCATTGCTGGACTAGTTGGACCACAGCTTTTAAGCCATTCTAATAAATCCCCTTTAAATATATATTCATTCTATCAGTTCATCTAGAGCAGTGGCTCTCAGCCTTCCTAATGCTGCAACTTTTTAACACAGTTCCTCATGTTGTGGTGACTCCCAATCATAAAATTACTTTGTTGCTACTTCATAACTGTAATTTTGCTACTGTTATGAATCATAATGTAAACATCTGATATGAAGATTATCTGATATGTAACCCCCAAAGGAGTCATGACCCACAAGTTGAGAATCACCGCTCTAAAGAACCCTGACTAATTCACACAGCAGTTTTACTGCACCTGCATTTTAATTAGAATTCATTACATGATGTCAAGGGTGGAGTTTTCCAGTTGTGCTACCACGCTAGCCCTCACAAAATTTCAGATTCTGGAGCACTTCAGAATTTTGTATTTTCAGAAGAGGGATGTGTGGTGGTTTGAATGAGAATGGTCCCCACAGGCTCCTAGATTTGAATACTTGGTCCCCAACTGGTGGGACAGTTTGGGAAGGATTAGGAGGCGTGGCCTTGTTGGAGGAGGAGTGTCACTGGGGATAGGTTTGGAGGTTTCAGAATTCCACACCATTCCCAGTTCGTTCTCTCTCTGCCTCCAACTTGTGGATCAGATGTTAAGTTCTTAGCCACTGCCCCAGCACCATGCCTGCCTGCTGCCATGCTCCCCACCAGGGCAACCCTGGACTCACTCTCTGAAACTGTTGTGGGCCCTCATGAAATACTTTCTTCTGTAAGTTGCCTTGGTCATGGTGCTCTGTCACAGCAGTGGAAAGAAAGGTAACTACGGTAGGACGTTCAACCTGTGTTTCTAAATTAACAGAGTATGAGTGAGTCTGCAGGAGCAATGTGGGCCAGGCATGGCGGCACACACTTATAGCCCCGGCCTCTGCGAAGCTGAAGCAGGAGGAAGATTTGAGCCCAGAAGTCCCAGGCCAACTGAAGCAACGTAGGAAAACTTGGCTGGAAAAAATGCAACTACGTTTGTGTATCATATATTATTTCTTAAAATCTGACTATGCCAACTATATCCTAAAAAATTATGTATTAGTGAATTGAAGGGAGAAGTTTTTCAGGCTTTTTACTGGATAAATGAGCCATTACATTATAATTAAAGCCGCTATATTCACGATATATACAATGTTTCACTAGACGTCAGCTATTGGATGCTAAAACGAGTAACGGTAAATGCTGAAACAAAACACACTGTTCTTAAAATCAACCCACCACTGAAAAACAAAACATAAAATCTGACTCAGAAGAAAGTCTCATTTTTTTAAACCAAAGCACCCTGAGGACTGAGAAGTAAGGTAAAAATCTGGCAAAGTTTAAGTCACAAGAAAAGAACAGGCAACACAAACTAAATCCTTTAAGAGAAGCTCACACGTGCAAACGTATCTACACACAAAGCTCGGTAACCACGACTCTGAAGAGACCTGAGCTCCTTGGAACCCAGACTCCCGTTTGAGGTATTAAAACACCCAAGAAAACCCATCTTCCCTGCCAGGGCTCGGCAGGACTCTGGGCAAAAGGCAACAAGGACCTGGCATCACACCAAAGTCAGACTTCATGCCACAGCACAGCACTTCACAGTGAGTGTGCGCATTAACGTGGGCCCTGATGGCCCTGGCCAACGGCAGAAACCCTGGAAGCTTTAATACACCTGGGATTCGGAACAACGACATGAAATGAACGGGCGTGGTTTAAATAATACTCACGGTAAAGTTGATCAGATCGTAGCACAGGTGGAGGTGCTTTTGCTTGGTGACGTGTATGGCGCCGGATTCGTCTCTCTTAACCTGATGAGGAGAGCGGAAACAGCCTGCATATCAACATTACTGGGAAGAATTTTCTAAAATTTATACTCCACCTAGAATATGATTCCCATTCAGTATAAACCAAAAATACTGACAGAGAAGTTATTATAGAAATGAAGACACCTCAGCCGCTGCGTGATCTCCACCGGAAGAGAAGAACGGCAGCACACAGGCCCGTCTGGCGGTGTTAGCACCTGGGGTGCTAGCATCCACTTCCGCCCGCGTTTTCCTGCGCACCCGCCCGCGGTAGTGTGCCAGATGTCTGTCTTCTAGTCTCAGTGCCTTTCCTCCCCTCTAGTCCCACCTCTTGGCTGACCTCAAGTAGTGCCCGCTTCACTGTGTCCAAAGCCCGTGACAGCGTGAGCTCTGGCCACCTGTAAGCTGCAGGGCCGGAGCCGTGAGAAAGGGGCCCCTGGCTTCTCGGTTTCACACCTGCAGCAAAAAGCACAAGTCGGTGCTGCAGGTACAAAGTGCCTTGAACTGGGAAGACCGAGGCCAGCACCACCTACTCCTGAAGGCTTTCTACAGCCCTCCCCCAAACTCCAGCCCGCCCCCGCCCCCGCCCCCGCCAGTTCCATGTCTCCCCTCTCTTTCTGGCATAGTCAACCGCTCCTTTTACAAATCTGCTTCCTTCTCCTGCTCTCAAACATATTTCTGACTTCGTCTTCAAAAATAAAAACACTCCCTAAAAAGACTTGCCTGGACTTGTTCTCACAGACATATTTAACCACTCTTCCCCTCACAGCCGAGTGCCGTGGTTGCACGACTTTGCTCTTCTAGAGACCCACTTCTTCATCAAGCTCTGCCATGGAGGTCCCACCCCGTTCCACTGCTAATCAGACTTCTAACAAGGGCCTGGCAGGCCACTGTGTCCAGGGCTCACCTCTCCAGCCTGCCTTCCTGGATCATGCTCTAGCACTGTATTACCTCAGAACTGACTCTGCCCCAGAGGCTTTGTCCCTCAGCCCCTCTCTCCTCCCCTTCCACACGTCTTTACAAGAGCCACCTTTCCTGCTGCCTCTCTTTTTCCTCACCTTTCCTGAGTGTCCAGCAAAATCACAAGTTGGGGTTAGCTACGTCTCCACCAGAGGTCCATGTGCTAAGGACTTGGTGGCCGGCCTGTGGCACTACAGCAGGTTGGGGGGGGGGGGGGGGCAGCATCTTCAAGACACAGTGCTTCCTGGATGGAAGTCAGGTTGCTGTGGATGTGCCCTTTCTCTCCCCCACCACCCCCCGGCCCCTGCCATGAGGTGGGCAGCTTTGCCCTACTCTATGCACCCACTAGGATGCAGCACCTTCCCCACGGGTCAGCTGACCCAAGGACCAAGCGTCTGAAATGTGAGCCCAAATGAAGCCGTCCTTGCACTGAAGGTCGCAGCTCACACACGGAGCTCCTGTGGTTTTCAGCCTTCTGCCATCTCTGTCCTGAAACGGTCATCTGCTCTTCGCCCTGCTGTCTGCTCACTGGGCATCTGGTGTAACACTAGAGAGTCCCTCTTTCATTTCCAACTCAGCATGCAGAAATCTGAATCACATGCAGAAATCTGAAATCTACATAAAAGGTTTCTTCTGACTATTTCCTGACTCTACCGAGTAGAGATGTAATGCCTCTAATTCACGCCTCTCGGTCCCTAGACCCTGTATGATGAGAGGCTCGCCTTTCTTTTAAAATGTATTTGTTTAAGCACATCACGCACCTACAACCCTCTACCTTTGAAAATCCATTATTTGTGCTACTTCCAGACTGATCCAAAAACTGTACTTCAATTACATCTTTACCATTTCATTTACCTAGAACCTGCAACATCTCCCCAGTACCAATCCAAGCCAATCATACCAAGATGAGGGATGCCCCATCAAGGACTGTCACTGCCTTCCCCTCCAATGCACAGACCTCTCTAAACACTCTATGTGCTCTTATTAACAACTTTACACTCTCACCAAATCGTTCAGCACCTTAACTGTCCTCTGCAGCAGTAACTCTGGCTTTGCTATTCAAACAGTTATAAGCTGTGTGAAAGAACGCTTTATACTTCCTTCATTGGCTTCTGTGCAAATGGCCCTTGCTCTCTAACAAATAAATACACAGACAAGTACAGACCACATTACTACAGACATGTTCACAATTGTACATATGCAATTCACACATACAGACAAACCATTACTTATTTGTTAGCTCAAAGAGAAGGAACCAAAGAAATAAACCATAAAGATTAAGGAACCAAGAGAGGTCAAGTTTTTCTCCATTTTTAACGTGAAAGCCTTAAATACAAATTAAGTAGGCTTCGCACACACTCTCTCCAAAGACTTATGACAGTGACATAGATTTTTTTTTTTTTGGACACAACATTAAATTACTGGGGATATATATATATATATATATATATATATATATATATATATATATATATGTTCAAGTATATATATACTTGAACATATATATATTTGAACATATATATATATTTGAACACATACACACACACACACACACACACACACACACACACACACACACACACATATACTTGAAGCTTTACTGCAGCCCCACCACACATCGTGGCTTACCAAGAGAAAATGAACCACATCTCCTCTACAGAAGGCAAGCATGGGATTCACATGGTTATTCACTGCCACAAAGTGCCAGGCCAGCAACGGGACACTGGACGGATCCATCTAAGTCAAAGAAGAGATGGGAAAACACTCATCACAGTTGACAAGTTAAGGACAAAGCAAGAATCTGTTGAGGAAACGGCACCCGCTCTGCTAAGACCTTCCCCGGCTTCCCACGAGGGATCCAGGGAGCAGGGGGTGGGTGAGAAGGGTCACAGAAGTGTCTGGGTTGATGGTCATGCTTGCCATCTTCACCAGGGTTTGGGTTAGAGAAACACGCGCATCTGCCCAACTTCAACAAATGTACACGCAAGATCTGTATATTTATCAGATATGAATTTACACCAATAAAACCTAAACAAATATGAAACTCTAGATTTATGTACATGCTGAATGCCCAAAGCAGAAGGTGCTTGTTTCTGAATTTTGCTTTGAAACCCATTAAAAAACTACAATATCTTGGTGGGTAGAAGGATGGATAGATGCACAGATATATAATAAAGGAAATACAGTAAAATGGTAAAAGGATTTAGATGGCAAGAACGCTAGTCTTTCATTAAAATTCTTTAAACATGTGTTTGAAAATGTTCATGAATGAAAACATCAGTAAAACATTCAAAAAGATGCAAACCTCATGATCAAAACCTCAGTGAGTCAATGAAGCTAACCTGAGAAATGTTACTGATAATCTCTACCCGTCTGCCATCTGGAAGGACAGACCTGCTTCTCCTAGTGCCGAGATACAACAGGACACCAACAAGGAAACAAGAGCCATCTCCCTCCATGTCTGGGCTGCTGCTATCTATCTATGGCTCTGTGTCTTCCCTCTCCATGACTGTGGTGTTCAGATGAGAACTGCACCCCCATCCCAGGTCCACATACGTGAATGTTTGGTCTCCACTTGGTGGAACTGTTTGGGAAGGATTAGGAGGTGTGGCCTTGTTGGAGGAGGTGTGTCACTGGAGGAGGGGGTAGAGGTCTCAAAAATCCACACCAGACCTAGTGTCTGTCTGTCTGTCTGTCTGTCTCTCTCTCTCTCTCTCTCTGTCTCTCTCTCTCCTCTCTCTCTCTCTCTCTCTCTCTCTCTCTCTCTCTCTCTCTCTTTCTCTTTCTCTTTCTCTCTGCTTCCATCTTGGGGATCAGATGTAAAGCTCTCAGCTATTGCTTCAGTATTATACCTGCCTATCTTCAGCCACACTTCCCACCATGATGGTCATGGACTCACTCTCTGAAACTGTAAGCAAGCCCCCCAATTAAATGCTTTCTTTTATAAGTTGCCTTGGTCTGGGTGTCTCTTCACAGCAATAGAACAGTGACTAAGACAACAGTATCTCATCAATGCCCTTCCAAAGAAGGCCCCAACTCTCTTACAAACAATATCAAGAACAAAAGGAAAGGGAAAGGGATGTCCATAGGGAATGTATGTATTCCAGGTCCCCTTATATATAGTGGCAAAGTATTTACATGTAACCTATGTACATTCTCCCATGTACTTTAAATCATCTCTAGAATACTTTACAATTCAATATAAATGCTATGTACACAGATGCTACACTACATCATTTAGAAAACAATGACAAGGAAACTGTCTGTCCACGTTCAGTATGGACCTAAACTTTTCTGATAATGATCTGTGGCTGGTTAAATCCACGGATGCAAAACCCATAAAATCATCTGCACTTCCTGAAAAATAACAACTTCTAAAGTGACATATATCAGAGACAGAACCCATGGAAAGCATGCATAGTGCTAATTCATATTGGCTTTACAGTGGGGTATGCTCACTCATGGTGTCAAAGAAGCAGACAATGAGCATACCCCTGCCTCAGCACAGCCGCCACTCAGCTCAACCCTCACTCAGCTCAGTCCTCACTCAGCTCAGCCCTCACTCAGCACATCCCTCACTCAGCACAGCCGTCACACAAAGCAGCTGTCACTCAGTGTTCTTGGACACTGCAGCAAGGCTGCATTCAATACACCAGCTTGCCCATCAGTGTTACATCCAATGAGGACATTTTACCGACCTCAAAAGAGCAGTGAATGAAACTAAGAAAATGTGTGCCCAAGAGCGGGTGTAACTATAAAGAATCAGGACGGCAATACACAGAGACTGTCGAACAAGGTTAGAAACAAGCTGAATATGCTGTTCGTGAAAGAAAGGCTTAAAACTAAATTAAAGACATCTAAGTTCAACCTTGCATGACTCCTAAATGCTACTTTACCCTGCCTGGTTATCTTAAGCCAGTGCCCTTGGGAGCTCACTTCCATTCTATAGCTGTATGTTTGGACAACTGCATAGAATCACCCTACAGATCACTCCCTCCATCCTCTGCTTGTCCTTTCTTTTGCCAACAAAACAGAATCATGCTCACCCGTCCATAGGGAAAGGTCATCCATACTTTCAGGGATGGTTTCAACCCAATGACCAGTATCTACAGGAGAAAATATATATTATTTTCAATATTTACCTTGCAATTCTCAAACTGTTCAAAGTCTCTAAAAGTTAAGAGTTCTGTCTTCTAAAGGTGCCTACCTTTGTTAAAGACGCCATGGCCAACAGTGAAAACTGTGTGATGGGGTGATCTTTCAACTCGGGCTTAGAATGCAGGGGCTCAATGCAGCAAACTTCACCCTTGGAGCCGCTGAACAGACACCTCGATTCACATGTCCTCACTCCCATCACTCTCCTGAACACATAAGACATTCACAATCAATCCAGTGACAACCCAAGACACTATTCCCTCCAGCCCGACTGCCCAGCCAGCCACTCCCAGCTCCACGTTCCACGGGACAGCTTCTCTTCACGGCACAGTCACACCTGCTGCCACTCTTCTAGTAACAACACTCCACTGACTCCCCTGTCTGGAAATGAAGTCCAAACTCTTTACAGGTCTCCGTTCTGTGGGATCCGGCTCTTACCTTCAATCCTCTCCTGCCACCGTCACCCTGGCTCGTTCACACCCCCACGTGTGCCTGGTGTTGGGGTGACTGCCCCCTTCCACTAGACTTTCATTTGCTGACTCTGATGACCCAGCTCTTTCTTCTCAAATGTCACCTTCCACCGAAGACTTCCTGACTTACGGTCAAGTGCAAGCCAGCACAATGGCCTGTCTCCTCACACCACTCAAATCTACCCAATTATGGCATTTATTTTTCGGCTTGTACCTGTCTCCCCATGCTCACTCCAACTAGTCAGACTCTGACCGGTTCATAACTCTAACTCTGGTGTCTAGACAAATATCTGCACACAGGTGATGTTCAATAAACACTAGCTGGGTAAATAAATGACCCATGTTGTTTCAGCAATTACTTTGTGCCTAGATTCTAAAAAGCTATGAAAAACCTAAGAAACAAATAGAGACCTTAACCTTGAGAATTTACGGGAACAAAATACACATTATATTTTGTGTTCTCCACTTTTAAACCTCAGCTTCACAAATACTCTTCCAGGTACTTAGACAATTTTTATGCCTATATAACAAGTAAAACAGGACAATCTGAGGCAAGAAACCCCTTTTCATACCTGCCATTACCCAGTGAGCTTGGAGTCCAAACTAAAATTAGTAAACCATGCAGAAGAGTTTCTAACCTGGGAGCATGGAAGAGTCTCCCGGGGAGTCCAAGTCTAGAATCCCAATTCAGAACTGAGCTAAAATCATGGAGACCAGGGCTAGACTCCCCCGTGTCTTGTAAGCTCCCCAGGTAACTATAACACAGCCAGAACCTATTTGCAAACACCTGGACTTTCCAGGCCTCTCCCTGTTCAATTTCCAGCCATTAAACGGCTAATCTTTCCATTTTCCAACAAGCGTCCATTAGTCTCTTACTTAAATGTTAGTTCAAACACGGAGCCTCCACTGTCGTTGCATATTGCAAGAGTCGGGTCGTCTGTAAACTAAACAGAGAAGGAGTTTATTGTCTTGTAAATATTAAACAACCAGACAAGTGTTTAAAAATAGATCGTGGGGACAAAAATATAAATTCTGAAAACAAAATACACACTTAGCACATGAAATAACTCACATTTGGTTCATTTCTTTAAAAGTACAAAATTGTCCTTACTTCCAATAATAAAACAACTGAGGCCTTCAAAAAGCAAACAGGGTGACAAGATGTCTCAGAGGCAAAGGCATCTGTCACCAAGCCTGAAAACATGCATTCTACCCCTGGGACTCACACAGTGAAACAGAGTTTCAGGCGGTTGTAAGCTGCCTGGTGTGGGTGCTGGGAATCGAACTTGGTTCCTCCGCAAGGACAGCAAGTGTCCTTAGCCTCTCAGCCCCCACATGGTGAAGTAGAGAACTGACACCCACAAGTTGTCCTCTGAGCTCCACAAGCTCCAGATAACATATGCCCTTCCCCACAACATACACACACAATAAATAATGTTTTTTAAAAAAGTAAAACAACCTTTCATCAGGATAAAAGTAAAAACTAACTTCAGTTGATAAAAACCCTGATTTCCTGGCTTGGTTATTACATTAAGGTTTTATAACTTGGTATTAAGTTATAATACCGTGGGGATACACTGAAGTTGATGAGTTTTTAGTAAGATTCTTGGGATCTTTGGGAAATAAACTTGTTTGAGTAAGTGACTCTTCCTAAATGGGTATCTCCCTGACTTTTTTGTTTTGTTTTGTTTTTCAAGACAGGGTTTCTCTATGCAGCCCTGGCTGTCTGGAGCTCACTTTGTAGACCAGGCTGGTCTTGAACTCACCAGGGATCTGCCTGCCTCTGCCTCCTGAGTGCTGGGATTAAAGGCATGCACTACCACTGCCCCGTACTCCCTGACCATTTTTAAGAATGTATTTGAATGATTGTAACTTAGAAAACTCAAAGCAATGGCTTTCACAATGATGCAGCCTTATGTTCAGGTGTGTTATGGTAAATGCTACTGGATGCAAAAGCAAATGGTAGAATTTATAACATTTACAGGGACTTGCCTTAGAAAGCCTGAAAGTTAGTGAATCATTCTGAATGAGCCACTTTTACTCAGAGAGAGCTGAGATACAACACCCCCTCAACCCACCCCCACACACTTAACAACGACGTCCCCAACCTTTCTCTCAAAGCCTAGATGAGCAGCTGCCAAGAGAGGAAGCACATGTGATGTCCGGTCCCGTGCAGGAGAAGACAGAGAACTCATGTTTCTGTTTCATTTCTCCTTTTTGTGTATGTACTTTTTAAAACTGGTACAAACACTTGTAGAATCATACACAAACACTAGTACACAGGATCCAAGCCTGGACTGCTGTTGATAACATCAGACTGTCTGGAGAATGATGAGTTAGTTACTCAAAGGCAAGTAGATGTTAGTCCAGGACTCCAGTAACACTGACGCATATACCTCCCTTTCTCTCCTGCCAGGGTCTGCAAACCCCACTTTCAAATCATTCCCAAACAACACAGCTCCTGGAGCTGCACCTTCATCTCAGCTGCAGCCTTCTCTTTTTACTATGCCTTTAATTCTTCTGTTTCTTATTGTCCCACCCAATAATTTCTTCTTTTTTTCCCCTATAAAGAGACTAGTTATTACTTCAAGCAAACATTTATTGAGCAGTTACTATAGGCAAAACACAAAAACAAATGACAGATTCTGATTTCAAAGATCTTAATCTATTAAGAGAGATAGAACATGCGCAGACAACAATCACATTAGAGGTTGGCACATGCTGTAGAAAAGGAGGTCGGGATAAATCAGCGTCATGCCCCGAGAGAGGAAGGACTAACTTGTCCTGGCTGATTTCATCGTTCCTAAATGCTTCAGTGCTGTTTTGTCACACAAGACTTTCTGTAACTAACCTAGATGCAGATATATAAACTCCAGATGCTACGGGCTTTAAAAAGCATGTGTGTGGATAAGAGAGCCGCATAGCTAAGCAACCAAGTATGCACATGATTAAATCTAGAAGAGCTGGTTTTAGAATCCCCTTGATATAGTCCTTTACCTTTTATGCTTCTGAACACGGGCTTGCCAGCATGAAGAGGCAGGCTTCACATGTACTATAAATGAAGCCTGTTACCTCAGTCAGTTTTATGTTTTTCAGGCCTGAGAGTAGGAAAAAAAAAACCCAACACGGCGACCTTAATGCTTTTCCCTTTAGAGGCCACAGAGAAAATAAACCAAATGATTCACTTCTAACTCTGATCCAAGCCCTGGCTCTTCCACAGTTGGTGCCTGGAGCCTCAAGCACTTTCCAACAATGGGCAGCCGTACAGCCCTAGGCAATAAAATCTTGGCCAACTGAACAAGGTGAAGAAAGTGTTTAAAATCTCCATGAGTTTTTAGCAGAGTATTGCTTCTCGGCTGCCAACCCCCTACTATGGGATCAGATCAAGTCGTCCCTTTCGCTGCGAGACTTCAGCATAACCTGAAGCTGATTATCTTCTGGCCCATCTCTGGTTTTCAACCTGAGGAAGTATCTTGTTGAGTCATCAACTAATATTCAGCTTCGTGTTAAATAAATGTAGGGGGTGTCTGGTTATCAGAATGTTTAATGTGGCTACAGAGGCATGGTAACAAAGACGGTTAACATGAGGAGGAGAAGCTGTCACCTTGATGTGCAAGATGGCTGTCCCTGGAGGGTGAGCATCTGATATTGACCTGAGAAGTTTCCCGCTGGCCAAATCCCACATGGTGATCTGTAAGACAGGCAAAGGCTTTAAAAACACATGGATTGCTTTTTTGGACTTAAGTATCTGCCTTTTGGCTGAGATAACCTATTCCTTGTCTATAAACAGTGCAGGAAGAAAGCCATCAAGTTAAAACACAGTTACAAGCTGAGACTCCATTAGAGCACTGGACCTTTATTTCCATTTCAACTTCCCCTGCCCTCCCTCTGCCTGGCCCACTTAACACTTAGATTTTGTCATTTCTGGTAAGTCAATGTGTACAGCACTGACTAAAAATTCATACAAAAGGTATCATAGCAAACCAGCTGTGATGCAAAGATCAGAGAATGAGAAAAACCGTGACCTATCACCACAAAGATGGGAATGTCAAAACAATTGTCCAGAAACACAGCAATGGGAACGGTGTGTTTAGAAGGGGCCATGGGGTCAGAGGAGACGGCTCAGCCGGTAAAAGGCTTGCTTCGTAAGCACGAGGGCCTGAGTTCAATCCCTAGAACTTTAAAAACGCCAAGTGTTGGAGCAGGAGAGACGGCTCGGCAGTGAAGAGCACTACTTCTCCTGCAGGAGGACCTGAGTCCACTGCCCAGCACCCACACAGGAAGCTCACAACAGTCTCCAACTCCAACGCCAAGGGGATCCAATGCCTCCATTCTCAGCTTGCGCCTGTGCTTGTGTGCACAAACCCATACAGAAACACACACACATAATTAAAATAAAATAAATCACATGCCTTTAGTCCCAGCACTAGGGAGGCAAAGGCAAGCAGATCTCTGTGAGTTCGAGGCCAGTCTGGTCTACAGAGTGAGTTTCAGGATAGCCAGACAGCCAGAGCTACACAAAGAAACTGTCTTGAAAAATAAAACAAAAAATAGATAGAGGGGAGGGAGGGGGAACTGGGATTGATATATAAAATGAAAAAAAAAACTTTTTAGAAACAAATTAGATAGATAATCTTTAAGAAAAAAAGGGCTAGGTGCTGTGGCATATGGGCTTGTGATTCCAGCTTTGGGAGGTGGAGACAAGATCCCTGGAGCTCACTAGTCTAGCATGACTGGAGTTGTTCTTCAGACTCTACACGTGTGCACACCCCAAGGATACACACACACACACACACACACACACACACACACACACACACACACACTCATCAAAAAATAAATAAAAGCAACCACAATTATGGACTACTACCATAACAGAATATATTTTATAAAAGCCGTCTAAGATAAAACACCATTACAATATGAAAGCTGCAGAATCAGTTAGTAACAATTATTTTAAAAATCTAAATAAGACAAAGGTCAGACTAACAGACCTCAGGCTGGGACCAATGGGCATGTCACCTCTAGATGGATCACTTCACAACATGTAACATGCATCTTGCTCTTGGAAACACTTCCTTCACACACTCAGACTGTACTTCAGGGTCACGCTACCTGTCCTTTAGCGAAGCCACAAAGAAGCCTTGAGCAGTCGTTGTTGATGCTGAGGGCGGAGATGGCTCCATACTGTCCCCCGACGCTCGTGCTGCCCAGGCAGAGCCGCAGTGCTTGATTCTGGTCTAGAGAAGGCAAGCGAATTAGACCCTGAGATAAAACAGTGAGACCTACAAGAAAACATAACTCAAAACTTGCTGGTGACAAGACAGAAATTCATAAGAAGATATAATTTCTTAAACAAACCATCTCTAAGCTGCTTCATCCTACAACTGAAATTTTTTTTTCCTATTTCTAATATGTTAGGATACAGGGACTGCCACTTTGTTTGTGGTGTGTGTGTGTGTGTGTGTGTGTGTGTGTGTGTGTGTGTGTGTCTGTGTCTGTGAGTGTGTGTGCATGCATGTGTGATGTGTATGTTTGTCTATGACTACAGGTGCAGATGCCTGTACATTCATATGCAGAGGCCAAGGAGGATGTTAGGCATCTTCCAATATTGCTCATCCCTTTTTTTCTTTAGATAGGGCCTCTCACTGAACCTGAAGTTTGCCGTTCAGCTATGCTGGCTGTCCAGAAAGTTCCTGGGATCCACCTGTCCTTACCTCCCAACAGTGGGTTAGAGGCAGGTTTGGCCAGGCCAGCTTCTACATGGGTGCTAGGGACTTGAGCTCACATCCTCTTACCCACACAGTGGGTATGCTCTGACCCACTGAGCCGTACTCAGCACCAAAGGGCATCCACTGTCTTTGAAAACTTCAAAATTCAAAATGTACTAATTTAAAATTTGGCTCAGTGGTTAAGAGCACCAGATGTTCTTCCAGAGGACCCAGGTTCAGTTCCCAGCACCCACATGGCAGCTCACGAGAGTCTGCAACTCCAGTCCCAGGGGATCTGACACCCTCCACAAGCACTGCACACACGCAGTGCACAGATACACATGCAGGCAAAAACACCTATATGCAGAGAACAACATTTTTGTTATAAAAATAGACTTAAAAAGAAAATAATTTATTTAAATGTACATTTATGCTATCCTCATGGAAAAGACTGACCAAGCAAATGAACTGAATAGTGAAAGCAAAATTTTGGAGTAAACAATTAAATTACTTTAGAAAAATTGTTTTTAAGTTTTCCTAGGAAGTATTCAAATATTTATTTAATGCTATTACCTAATAATTAAACAATTAAATGCAAATTAAAGGCAAAGCTCATTTTGTACAGAGTTCATGATAATACCTACTTGAAAACAATGAGATTAAAAAAAAATTAATGGGGCTGCAAGGATGGCTCGGTGGTTAAGAGCACTTGCTGCTCCTGCAGAGGAACCAGGTTTGGTTTACAGCACCCACAGGGGAGCTGACAGCTGCCTACTACTCCAGTTCCAGGGGATCTGAAGACCTCTTCTAGCCTCCACAGCAACCACACGCACACTCATACCATAAACAGATCCTTAATAATTTTTAAATATAAGAAAGTGTGACTATAAAAGTTAACTGCTTCCAGGAACAAAAAGCCAACGAAGTGCAGAGCCTCCCAGGCAGCCTGCATGTGCTGTGTTCCCCCACTTCCCCCCGTTTGGTATGACCTCTCTGAGGGCCAAGACCCGAACACCTCGCCTGATGGTTATCCCAGTGGCTTTCACTCCGATAGATCCAGCTACGGTAAGAGCTACCTGCCTGTTACCAAAAAGCCTGGAGGCTGCTCTTGGGTACAGTGGGCAGCACTAGGTAAGTACTCATTCCCATCCAAAATGAACACTGTATGAATAATTCTGTGTTCATAAACTGGCTGTAATGGCACACAAGCGGCCTGAGACAATTAATGGCTGTACTCCATCTGGCACACAGAAAATACTCAATAGTTTTTAAGTTATTTTAGATTTCTAACTCCCAAGGTAAATATTCAAAAAGAATAAACCATAAATACACAAGGTCTTGTGTGTTTTAGAAGTCTTACTTTTATTTCACATCCAGAATTATATAATTACAATTTGCACATTCATCCAAACTAGCCTTCCCCTAATTTTTAACTTTAATTTAACCCTTATTAAAACCTTTTACTCTAGAATTTCTTGCATCCAATTATGACATCATGTTCCTTTTGCTCTACTGATACTGCCTCCAACTGGGTTTTCCATGATCTACATTTAGAGGACTATCCACCCCTGAATCACAAACTGACCGTGACTGGGCAATGGTGTTCTGTGTGTACTATTAATCTGAGTCACATGTACAGGCAAGAGACAGGCTAAAAGTAGGAGAGTAAAGAACTGACAGTGAAATTGCAAACTAACTCACACATCCCCAGGTCTGGGCTGCCTACCTTCCCAGCACAGGGTGGTGTCCAAACAGCACCTGCTAAGACCTTCTGCAGCCCTGCTTTGAGATCCAAGCCTTACGTGTTCTGATGTACTAACACCTGCAATTGTTTTAGATTCCACAAACCTCAATTTAAGTTTTGGTTTGGGGTTTTTGGAGATAGCATTTCTCTGTGTAGTCCTGGCTGTCCTGGAACTCACTCTGTAGCCCAGGCTGGCCTCGAACTCAGAGATCCGCCTGCCTCTGCCTTCCGGGTGCTGGGATCAAAGGTGTGCACCACCATCACCACTGCACAGCTTAAGTACTCTTATGTGGCAGACAAAGGAGGAAAACAGGGAAATCTGATCAAATAGATAGTGTATGATTTAAGAAAAAGGATACTATAAGAGTAGCAACAGAAGAAAGAAGAGGGGAAAGACATATCTAAAAACCTATGCACAGCCAGGCGTCACGGTGCAGGCCTATGACCCCAATACTTGGAAGCAGAGGGAGAAGGATCAGGAGTTCAAGACCATCCTCAGCTACATAACACGTTCAGGGCCAGTCTGGGTTACATGAGACCCTGTCCAAAGAAAAGCCGGAATGCCTATGCTTCCCTGCCTACAGTTCCCACATAACAAAAACTAGCCAAGAGAGGAAAGAAACCCAATAGCAACCTTGGTCACTCCTACAGTCCATGTCAGTGAGAAGCTTCTCAAGATTCCCCTTGGTTGTTTTCAGTGTTTGTACCTTGTTTCTATAATGTCCCTGATAAGGCAGCATGCCTGGGAAGCCTTGATTTTGATTTCCCCTCTACTGAAGAGTTACAGACACCGCAACTGTACACACGGACGGTTTTAGGGCTGTTTCTTCCCTTCTCCTAACCGCTCCATCTTTGTCTATGCAGTGTAGAGAACAGTCTGTCACCTTACTGCTTCACGGAGAGAAGAGATTACTAAAGTAAAACGACATATACAAAGGACCGACTCAATAGGTTTCCACTGAAAACACGCAGATTTTTAAAGCAGCAAAGCTGGGGGCAGGAGACGGACTCCACAAAGCTGTCTTTCCATTTTTATTCTGCATTTGGACATCCTATTGGTATGGTATGCTAAGCTTGCTATGGGTAACCTGTCTGAATTCAGCAGAAGTAGCTAGTCCATGGAAAGAAGAGTGGGTTTCTCCTAACACGGGAGCTACGCATTCTGTGGTCCTTATGAATCTGCCCAACTTGGGGAGTGGTCGGCTGAAATAACCCTTAAACAGTCGCAGCTCTGGTGACAATGAAGGGCAGAGGGTGCACACAGAGAAAGAACAGTGAGGGTGAGAGCTCAGCCCAGGCTCCCGCTGAGTCGTTAACTGTGAAAGAAAACTGGCTCTGCTCTCCCCTGCGTGCTGGAGCCTCCTCTGTCTAACACTGAAAAAAAAATGTACTAAATTCACAGTAAATTCATCCACTTTCACACACAAAGCAGCATAAACTTACGTCTGGCTGACATTGTCGACTTAGTATTTTAAAAGTGTTGACGTTATGAAGGAGGTGATCCAGCCAGGAAACATAAAACGAGACCATTGCTTTTCCCGCACGCTTCACAGAGTTTTAAAGCTTGAACAATCCCAGAATTATCAAGTAACACAAATGCAGGTGACTATTGGCGACAATAATACAGTTTAAAAGTTAATTAAGAGGGCTCCAGGATCACAAAAACACAGAAGCCGGGTAAGGTGACAGGCAGAAGGATTGCCACAAGGCCAACTTGGTCTACTCAGCGAGTCCCAGAGCAACCAGAGATACGAAGTGATACTTTGTCCTAAAGCAAAATAAAAAAAGGGGGGGGGGGCATTTGCCATTGCAGTGGATCACACTTATTTTTTATTAGTACTAGATAAGCATCCCTAATCCAAACAACTAAAGTCTAAAGCACTGCAAAATCCAGTCCTTGCTGAGCTCCATCAAACTGACATTGCAACACTTCACACTTTTGAAGCATTCCAAATTTTAGATTTTTAGATAGAGATGTTCAACCGGCAAAGTCTAAGCAAATATTCCAAAATGCAAAAGACTCAAAATCTGAAGCACTCCGGACACCAAGCATTTGGATAAGGAATGCTCAAAGCATACTTTGCTTAGGGTAGACCTCATGATGCGCTTAACGGTAATTTGAAAAATAGCAATGAAGTCATAAATAATAGCCTGAAATCTAAAGTTGAACATACTTCAAGAGTTCCACAAGGAATTAAATTTACTTGTAAGCAGATAAGTCTAACCCTAGCCTGCCAGTGGTCACCACTCTCAAGCGCTATTTTTTAATTTGTGTGTGTGTGTGTATTGTTTTTTGGTTTTTTTGGGGGGGTTGGGGGGTGAGACAGGGTTTCTCTGTGTAGCCCTAGCTGTCCTAGAACTCACTCTGTAGACCAGGCTGGACTCGAACACACAGAGATCCAGCTGCCACCACACCCAGGTTAAGTGCTACTTTCTTATCCTGTATTTACTTACTCACACTGTAATAAGCTCTAGGACCAAGGGAAAATTAAACAGGGGACCTCATTATAAAGCATTTGTCACATTTGATACAAAATAGTAGATGCACTTTTACCTGAGCGGCTCATACAGCCAAACCTTACTCCTTCTGTAAAGCTTTCTAACCAAGGCAACCTGAATCCATCCCATGGCTGACTGGCTACCTTCTAGAATGCTGCTTCTACGAAAGAGTCTGTTCATTCCCAGGCATCCATGCCACTGTGATGTTAGCATACTTTAACTGACAGACCAGAGCACAAACAGAGCTGTGGCTGCTGTGAGTACCAGGGAGATGCTTCAAAAGCCTGGAGAAGGAGAATTACTCTACAAAAGTATCAAGAAACTGGGTATCAACAAGATAATATTAAATAAAACACTGAGGCAAAGTTTCATTAGAATCTAGAATTCCGTACTCATGGATTAACTGACAGGTGCTGAAATTCTATGGGACTCATTACTGATAAAGTTTATGACAAAAATATGTTGCTGTACACCTCCATTGGCAGACACAAACTTCAAGAAAAAGCTCAGGGCTGTATTATAAAGTTGGAGGAAACAGAACATACTGAAAACTGCCTAAAAGAATTCCATATATTTCAGCTAAAATAAAGCATTGAAAATATGCATACATTTTTAATTTTCACAATGCCTGTATTAACCAATTTTAGGTAGCTATTTATTTTTCTTTCGTAAGAAGGCATTAAGTGTAACTGACAATACTCTCTTTCAGTGTTAAAAAGCTGAAAAGAAAAGGAACTATTCATGCATACCAAATTTACTATACCTTTTCCTTTTGAATCCATGGAGAAAAGATCAAAAGAGAGGGAGAAAAGAAATCAGTTCAAAAGTTCAGAGAAAAAGGCAGGCACACTCTGAAGGGTGGAAGTGACGAGCTTTGTTTATCTATGGGAGGGACAGAGGCTGAGTAGGATTAAGTGATGTTCCTAGCATTTGTGGTTACAGTCAGGTATTGGTTCTGGGAAAAGAGAAAACATGCAACATTCAAATTATCACACAGTCAGTAAACCCAGGTTTCAGTTCAACGGAAACGAAACATTTCAAAGAGATCCATCACCAGAGCACACTGAGGGCAAAGGAGATGGAAGAGTAGGGCTGCAGGAGGGAGGTACCTTTATTTACCCCGTGGAGGTGAGAACCCATGCACTAGCTGCCGCCTGCTGGAACTGCACAAGCCTTCCAGAAGTACGGGGCTACTGTCTTAATGACTCAGACCTGTTCCACAGAGAACCTAACAGTGCTCAGACACAGTCAGTCTTCCTGCTAGGTTTCTGTGATAAACAAAGATATTTTTAAAAGGCCAGATCTAACCCAGACTGCTAGTCTAGACACTTCATGGTGTCTGCCATTTGTTTCTGGGCTTTTTAGCAAATTTTAATGCATTTGTTAGAAAGCATTGTCCAAACATCTGTCACCTACAAACAAGTGAAATTTAACTGTGCTATTAAAACTCAAGACAAAACCAGATACTCTGGTTCTCTGACAGAATGTCCACTCTGGCATACTTTCCTATGAAGCCATAAGAAAAGATTATTGTTTCATTGTTTCTACAGGAGAGTTGCTGAGGGTTTTAGAAAAGCAGCGGGCAGGTCCAAGGAAATGAAGGAGACAGTATCAAAAAGGACACTCTTCTGTGATAACATTCTTGTCTGTGGTGAGCACTTCCTCCATGACTATAAGCAGTCACGCACTCTTCCGGCCTCTCGATAGGGATGGAGAGTGAAAGCAGAGCTGAGGAAAACTGTGAGAAATAGGAAGGAAAAATGGACACACGCTCTGCTGGCAGATAGACAGAGGCATACACTCTGTCCTCGGCCGTCCTTAGTCCTCTTCTTTTCTTCGCTTCTCCCAGTTCTGCCTCGTTTTCTCTCGGGAAAAGAACGGCTTAAAACAGTGGCGACTGCTGGTCTTGGAGCCAGAATTACTGAATTCTGAACTTGACTCTGCATGTGCCACTTAACCTCTGGTTCTCAGTCCCTTCACACACTTAAAATCAGAAACACAGACTACGAGACCCTCCCCCACATCTAATGACCTAATCCCAACTACCCCCTCAGAGGAGAACAAGGACCTCCCCACCTGCTGCAGACCGTGCTCGTACAGTTCTCTGGAATTCAATTAGACAAGAACATGAAAAGCCTTTAATGTTCGTGTCCCAGTCCAAACAATTCCTCTTGTAGGAATTTGTTCTAAAAACAATCATATGCAAAAAACAAACAAACAAACAAACAAAACAGAAACAAAACTGTGCAAGACACTACTGTTTAGAAACAGCGTAAATGGTTTCCTTGAGTAAAAGGCTAATTAAATTTTTATGGATCCATCTGAAAGAACACTGTATGTCCATTAAAATGATGTTCCATACCTGTATGCTCAACACTGGGAGGCTGAGGCCACATAAGCAAGTTCTAGGCAAGCCTAAGCTACACACTGAGACACCTCAAATGAACAAAGATGCCCGTACAAACACAGAAATGCGTGGGGAGGTACCCATTAGAGCAAAAAGCTGGCTCTAAATTATCATCGCTCCTCCTGAGGAATATGCGTACAGCTGTATACACACGGGAGAGAAGGGCTGGATGGCTATACAGAAATGCTAGAGATTAGTCCTCGATATTAGAATTCGTTATTTTATATTTTCCAACTTGCACACGTCTATGCTTTGTACATTTTGTACTATAGATACAGATCAATTATACAGGAAAAAAAGATACCATTTAAAGACTCAATTCTAAAGTTCTCTCAGGGAAATTACAGTTTTGTTCCTCTCCTTCTGCTCTTCAAGAAATGAAACTCTGTTATTTAAATCAACCACCTTTGAAAAGACTAGGTAGTATAATTATATGTTAAATAAAGCTTTTTGAATAATGGAAAATTTATAAATGGAAAGTCAAATTATTCAGTAACAATAGGAAATACCTAGTTCTTCGCACGGAAGGTAAAAACGAAGACTCAACAGAGATCAAGCTACGGTTCTGCTAACAAAGTGCCCTCAAGTAACCCTTACCCAGCAGCCCTTGCTAATTCCCATCTAAAAGAAACGCAGGTCATGAGACCCAGAGGCAAGCACCCGCACACAAAAAGAGCTGAGAATACTACCTGATGGATTTTAAGTGTTTAAAAAGACCAAAATAGTCTGCTTGATCCTGAAGTCAAAAGTGAAAGACTAATGGAACTGATTACTTAGTCTCAGAGAAAAATGAAAAAAAAAAAAAAAAAAAAAAAGCAACTAATGTCTACTGTATAATTAAACTATTCATGCTCTCTTAACTCGGGAAACAAGGTAATTACAGGCTTTTTTTTTTTTTTCAGTTTAGAAAGATTTACAATGGAAATGACTCAGAAACCTGGGGACTCCTTTCCCTGAAGATCTTTTTGAATGCCCTGGACTGGAATATGACTCAGAATAAAAAGTGATTCCCACCACTAACCGGAGGGAGACATGTTGGCAGGCCTAGGCTCTTCCCAACGTTGTTCTCCTGTCTAGGTGCACAGAACACCAGCAGATGTGCCAACAGCGACACGTACATATCATAAGGAAGGAGAGAAGTGCCCAGCAAGAAGTGAAATGAAGCCATACGTCGAGTCATTTTTAACTTCAAATACCAACTGCTACCTCTTCATGTTCTCCTGTGTCCTTGGAAATCCAGTCTACCATATAAAAATGTAATTAAAGGACACTGTAAAGCCTAAAGGAATCTTGATATTTAAAACAGAAAGTGATTAGAACATTACCAAACACTAGAGCCAGTCCATGAGATGTCCCCACTGCTATCAGCCTGGACACTGCCTGGAGACAAAAGAGAAAACCATCAGTGTTCAGTCGGCTGGTCTGCCTCCCTCTAGGCACCAGCTCACCCACCAGCCACTAAAATACGGAATTTTATCCAGAAAGCAAAACGAGAAATCAAACCCAGGGCATCTTTACTTCTAAGGATTCCTCTAAATTTAGGAGAAATGTTATCAAAATATCATATGTTTAATTCTATATATGAACTATATCATTTGACATCCTTTAAAGCAATGGTTCTCAACCTATGGGTCACAGCCCCTTTGGTTAATCTCTATCTCTAAAAATATTTACATTACAATTCATAACAGTAGCAAAATTACAGCTATGAAATAACAATGAAAATTATTTTATGGTCACCACAACATGAGGATCTGTGTTAAAGGGTCGCAGCATTAGGAAAGTTGAGAACCATTGCTTTAAAGCAACTTTAAAATTAAAAAAACAAAAAACAAACAAAAACGCCTCTCTGGCCAGCTGAAGAGGTACTTATGTGGGCCTCCTAGCAATGTGGAGGGGTGAGAATACTTTCCTCCAGTTTATCACCAGCAGGCAAGAGACACCAGAATATAGCACCTGAGCCCACTTCCTCACCAGTGACCAATGAGAAAGCCACAGAGGCAGCTGAGGAAAACCAGAAGGCAGATCCTTCATGCACTTTCAAGCCTCCTCTGGCTTGCCACTCCAGACACTATCTGCAGGCGCGGCCCTGGAGTCCACAGCTGTGGAATGGGTCTTACCAGAGTGAGCTCACACAATACCATTCCAGTCGTTACTGACTGGGGGACACAGCTCACAGGGGACCTCGGGCTGGAGAGGTCTGTTTCTCCATCACCTGCTCTCAAGCAGAAGCCTGAGAGCTCAACAATACAGTAGAAAAGTCAAACTGAGCAAGTTTTAAACCTGATTACTGAGAGTACAGTGATTTAAGGAGTTGTCATAATAGCACGGGATGTTTTCATAGCAAACCTGAGAACTCAGTAAAATTAAAAACCTTACCTTGAGGGCTAAAGGTATACTTACAATTGCTGTGGGCAAGCCGGCATCCACCCTGTCCTAAAAGGATTTTAAAACAGAAGATTTGAGAAGGTATTGGTACTGAGAGTAAGCGTGCAGCCTCTTTTACACACGCTGGGACCTGAACAGCTAGGGTAGGAAGTGCACCCTCCCCCTCCCGCTCCCACAAGAGCTGCAGGCATCAAAACAGGAGCCTGAGAGGAGACTGTTTCATTTCACTAACGGTAACAGATGCTTCGGGTGCTGATTAGGGATGGAAATTTAAAGAAGAAAGTTTGTTTCCCATACTGTAAAAAGACTAGAAGTCCTACAGGACCAAAACGGTAGAATCAAAGATTCAAGAAAAGGAGTACTCTCTGCAGGCACCCCACCTCTGTGTGGGATGCTCCCCTCCAGTAGATTAACTCCAGTGACTAAACGAAGCCCATCAGGGGACAGTGAGTCTGTTCTCAAACAGGCCAAACATCAAGTACCATTCAGCTCCTCGCCAGTAACTAGGACGTCAAAGTCGCCTAACTGTTCTGACAGTGATCTCCACCTGTTCAGAAAAACAGCAAGTACTGCTCTATTTATCCTAACACACACACCATCCTGTGGACAAATTAAATGCAAAGAATGCTATACTGGTGTCTCCTGGGGCTTAAGTGGCTTTAAGTCATAGCAACAGCTTGTGGTGATGCAGAACTGTGACAGCATCTTCATCAGTGTCCTGCCGTGTGGAGGACGACACGTGCCTGCTATGAATATTTGATATACGATCTGTATTCTGTTCCACACAGGGAAATGCAGGGATGAGAGTGCAGATGAAAATCATAAACTACATTCAAACGAATGTAAAAGCCATCTGACTTCAAAAAGTATCAGTGACAGATGTGGGAAACACTTTAGCATCAAAACTGGAATTTTCCTGGGGGTGGAGCAGGGAAATGAGGGAGAAGAGGGTAGGGGATAGGTCACGTAAAAGTAAATATTAGAAAATGCCATAAGGAAATCCCATTCTGTATGCTAATTTTAAAAAAACGCTCTTAAAGTTGAGATGAATGGGAAACATGCAAGGAGACACAGTGCCATAGTTGAGCAGTGAGCTGAAGCGAAGCGAGGGTGAGGGGAGAGGGAAGGAAGGGGCAGAGGTAATTAAGTTATGGGATTGGTGATACAGCACCCTAGCGTGGTTAGTGGCTCTTGAAAGCCACACTCTGTGACTGTCACCTGGGATGCTCATTAGAACGCAGATCGCTATGCTGCTCCACTAACAACACAATTCAGAAGGGGTGGGTGAGCTCCAAGAAGCTGCAATTTCAGTCACCCCAAGAGAGTCCGGCACAGTGGACATGTTTCCAAACAATAATAAAACATGTGCTGAGGCCTCTATAGTAGCCTAAGTTCATCCTTAAAATGATAAATTCCTTAAAAAAAAAAACCTAATTTGAATTAATTTTAAATATAGTCATATATCACATTACTTTGAGAAAGACCCCAAAATTAAGCAATAAGACTCAAAAATTCCACGTTTCCTAAGTGTTTTTCATTCATGGACTCCAAAGTCAAGATGATCGTGTCCAAGCAAGTCTGATAACATCACTGTCCACAAGGCTGAAGGCACAGTGATCAACGAGTCAGGAAAAACACCCCAAACAGAATTAGCTTTTAACGTTAACAAGCCACCCGTCACGGGAAAGCATGCAACTTCAATCCAGCTGGTAATCCAAGGTTCGGAGAGCACCGCATCATGCCTGGCGTAGGGAGAGCAGTGTTATCAGGACATGCCGAAGCAGCTCGGCCAGAGCAAGGCAGAGAGAGCGGGGTGCTCACACTCTGGGATTTATTAGAACTGCCTCCTCGTCCTCAAGAAAGAACAGGTTTCTCTAATCAGCGCTCAGTGTCTGAGTTCTAGTTCAGTCTCCATTATCCAAAATATTTCTTAAGCTGCACAGGTGGGTCAAATGACTGCTCTGGTCCATCTTGATTGGGAAAGGGATAAATTTCATCACCTACATAAGGATTAGATTCAGAAAATGTCATGGAAACGTGATCCTCAACAGGTGGTTTCCATTCTGGCCTATATGAGCTCCTCTCCTCCAGAGGAGGAAGGCACTGCCCACTCCCCGCTGCTTGGCCATCTCTAGCTAGCATCACGTCTAATGCCGTGTGCATCAGCTGGGTCAGGACACACAGCTGCCCAGGATGAACGTTAGCTCCTCTCTGCAAAGGAGCTTCCTCTAGCAGAACTGAAAACTGAAACACAGCCGGAAGTCACAACGCCTGCCGTCTCGCCCTCTCGCTCTCTTGAAAAATAACTTTCATGTCTTGTCCAGATCAAACATGTAAAATGTTAAACACCATGAAAAGAACATGAGACAGTATCGAGGTCCCTGCTGCCATCATTATATCGCCATCCTTATCGTATACAGAAAGAACTACTGAATTCAGAAGACAGACTTGACAACCTAAACAAAAGCGCGAGCTGTGAGGTCAAAGAAGAGCGTCCTGAGTGCACTAAACACGGCTGCACACTACCCCAGTGTTGTAAGACAGTTTTTAAGACCCCAGATAGTCCACCGCAGCCACTGGACAACAGCCCCATTCACCAGTACCGCCTCCCCGCACAGCGGCGCCTCTCCCCCTCTGAGCGGCCTTCCAGTCTCCAAGTCAAGGCATGGCTTTACCTTCTTTCACGGGGGCCCGTGAAAAAGACGTGTCAGTTATTTTTAAATCGTTTGGTTATAATCCTGACCAATCATCTGGTCATATGAAAAGGCTAAAAAACCAGCACTTCACCTCACCAAACTCCTAGGACGGCAACTAACCTGGAAAGAATGCAAGGCCGAGGCAGATGGCGTTTCTCTCCGCCTGCTGACAGGCTTCATTAGAGCACACTGGGTGCTCACAGACCTTTACTCTCATGGCCGCACTAATTCCTACGTCAAGATGTGGAGCCATGTCTTACAAGTCAAAAACAGTCGGAAAAACCATAAAAGCCAGACTGTATTTCTCTTAAGCTCTGAGGCAAGGGAAGAGCCGGGCTTTGCTCGTCCCGTTCCTACTTCATCCTGCCACTACAGGCCATCAAGCTGCGGGGGGACAGACACTCACGGCTGCAGACACGATCTGCGCAGATATTCCCTTCAGAAGTGAATGCCGCATCACCGATCCGTGCAGCGAGAAGGAATCAGGCAGCCTCTTCTTCCTGAGAGAGAGAGAGAGAACAAAACAGTTAGCGGAAGGGTTGAGAAGGCAGGATCCCAAGGCTCTGAAAGAAGAAAATACACTTTAAAAGTAGAAAATAACACTGTTATTATCAATAATTATAATAATTATCAATAATTATATAATCATTATTCTTAACTGTTACGAAGAGATGTATAAAAATTGAACAGACCAACATTTAGATGTGTTCTAACCCACCTCGAGGCTCAGAGTCTGAAGCAAGAAAATAACTAACATTCTTCTTCCGCTGATCAAAATGTTCCCTGCCCACCTGACACAGGATTGGGTTCTCCTGCTCTCGGGAAGCTGCACAGACCACCGCTCCTGCCGAGGAATCTGCATCACCCCACCTGCCTCTCGACCCCTGCCCTCCCCGCCTCCCCAGCCTGCCCTCACTCGTCACTCGCTCCTCCTTATGGCTCCTTTCGCTTATCCTCCTCATCCCCATCGAGGGAGGAATCCTTAAACTTTTACCAAACATTCATCAGGGTATGCCCATTCTGACTAAAAATGTGCTCTGCTGATCCAAAATCAAGGAAGTCACGGGTCCTACTACTTGGATCCCATGGCCTAGCAGGAGGGGCTGGTAAGCAGCTTGTAAAACAAAGTACAGACCAGAAGCGTGAGTGCCGTGCAAACGGAGAAGAAGGTATCCTGCTTACTGTGGGTATGAGGCACAGCTACCGGAAGAGAGACGTCTAATCTGCCTGGGCACAGTGTGGAGAAGAGTGAGGACAAATGGGCAGAGACTGGATGGGCAGGTGAAAGTGCTCGGAGACAGAGTGGGACGCAGCCCCTGGACTGACCCCACACCAAAGACGTTCGACTATCGCGTACCAGTCACGTCCAGCTCGTGCCCAGTGAGCCTCATGCAGCCCGGGGAGCTAGGAACACAGCTCAACACAAAATCAGGAGCTTGTTTAACTCTTACAAGGTCGTGTGTGTGTGGGGGGGGGGGGGGGGGGGGTGTTTGTGTGTGGGTGTGTGAGATTTTTTCCTTTTAACTAAAGGCAAGTGTGAACCTGTGACAGTATCAAAAGCTCAGACACACCCTGTAGGCAGCAAGAGAACACCATCACTTTTAGACTGGGGATCTGTTTGTAAGACAGTGTGATGCGGAGGTGAACACACCTCCAGGGATCCCTGTCCCAAGATGGCACCTAAGGAAGACAGCGCAGACACCGGAAACATCTAAGGGGAAAGAGTGCAGGTCACGTGGTCAGCATCCAAGTCACACGTGGGTTCTGTGAAGCATTTCACACCATGCTTTCTCCGCTTCTCTCCTCTTCATGTTCTCCCCAAGAATTTGGAAGGGGAAATGCAGCCGAGACTGAGTTATTCAGAGTTCAAAGTCTTTCCCCCACCCCATCTTTAATCATCACTGATGATCCCCTCTGAACCTACTCCAGGAGGTGAAGAGTTCTGCAGAGTGGGTGTGGGCGAGTGCAGGGCACACAGGTACCAGGCGGGCCAAGCTCCACACACACAGTGTGCCACAGCTGAGCTGTGGCCCCTCCACCAGCTAGCTACAATGCACCACGAAGACCCTGACTTCCCATAGTCAAGTTAGGGGGCACCGTAGAGAGAGTGACTCTGAATAGTCATGTGTCTCATCCATATGCAAGCATGACTCACGAGCACACTCACCTCTTTAAGTTGACCCTGTCCCCGCTGTCTGAGCTGGCCACAGAGGAGGTGTCATAGGAGTGGGAATCAATGGTGTCGATGTTGAGCAGTGTAGGGTCCTCAAGAACAAAAGACTCATCTTCATCATCCGTCTGAGACGAAAGAAGACACGATCATAAACTCAGGACTCCAAACACGCCCTAGGACAAGTGAGACGGGCACCGCTGGCGTCTCCGCGGCACCCCTCTTCCTGCTTCTGCTTTTCCCTTCTCTTCCGTGCACTCTCATGCATGCACAATGTCAACTCCGCACAGAGATCACTCTTAAAGAGTTCACAGCAGGAAGGAGGAGGAACCGTTGTGCGGGTCATTGTTAGCTGTGGAGTATTTTAAACCCAAGCCTACAGAGATGCTTCACTGGTGAACTGACAGGCAATGGCCAATCAGAAGAAAACAAATGTCTGCCATGAAAGTATGACAGGTACACAGAAGAAAGGCATTCTGGGTGGGAAACATGAACGGAAACCCGACTTACCATGGATTTAGTGGGGGTAAAGGAAGCTGCCATAAATGGCACCAGTACATCAATAGAAACCGAAGAGGGTCTGGGAGGATGACCAGAGTCCACTCTGTGAAAGGCACTGTTTTCCATCAGGTTTGGGAGGCAGCAGGGCCTGTGACAGCCTTGTCTGCCCACTGTCCCTACAGTACCTGGTACAGGCCCGGCATGCAACAGCACTCACTCACTTACTTAACTAGAATACTATCTACAGCAGGCAGTGGGAGGTGTCGAGACTTGAAAGCAGCAGAGACTAGATGGGACTGTGTTTTAGGAAGATAAATGGGCCACATGCTGAATGAAGGGGGAGGGAGAGCCCTGGCAGGGCAGTGTTATGACCAGCTAGAGGGCATCTGAACACCAGTGAAGGAGAAGAGAGCCCAGGTGAGGGATGCAGGGGCCAAGGGAGACCATGAGGAAGGAGACATTACTGAGCAAAAACCAAGCCCCTGGTTATCCTTTAAATGAGGGGGAGGGGCTGCAAAGGTAAAGGAAACGTCAAAGAAGATTCTGAAGTGTCTGTCCGGAGGGACCTGGCACAGGTGACAGTCCTGACCTTCAGCCACCAACAGCAGACAAAGGAGGTGAGGAGCTGGCTTGTACAGCTGCCCCTGAACCAAGAACAACGCCTCCCTGGCAGCTCTCAACTCACAGGGAATGCCATCTCCGCTCATTACCTCCACTTTCTCCATTCACTCTGAGCTCTGACTACCAACGCTGCTGAAGGCACCAGCCACCACCCACATTCAGTCAGCGTGTCCTCTGTGCCTCAGTTTCCCTACCGACAAACACTCTCTCTCCTTGGTTCCCAACAGAAGTGCCTTTCCCGGTTTATGTGGACCCTTGAGGGTCCCCTTTCCTGCTTCTTCTCAGCCCACTGTTCAACGCTGTTAATCCTCAGGAAGATTTGCAGCTCTCTTCTCCTGCTCCTCAGACACTCCCTAGCTAAGCAAGCTTTTCCATAACCACAGCTTTAAGTGCCATGTGGTAATGGCTCTGAAATCTGTCTTCGACATCAACATGAGTCTATAATTTCACTACATTCCAGAATTCTCCACCACACGCAAGTCTGCTAAGAACGAGTTTGTACTTGGCAAGGAGACAGTTACTTGAGAGCTGTAAAAGACTGTAGCGACTGCTGTAGGAAAAGGAAATAATTTGGAAATAAGAACTGCAGGGCAAAGGTCATAAGCAAGAGAGTCAGTCAAAAGTCTTATTTGATTTTCTTAAGTAGCCTGGACACATAATTAAATAAAACAGGCCACCTGAGAAAGGCCAGGCTTGCAGGGTGACTGAAAGAATGAGTGAAGGAAATCAAAGAACTGAGGAAGTCAAGAGGAGTTTAAAACTGCTGCTGCACAGTAAAGGTATCAACTCTCCCCGAACTGTGCAAAATCCACAGGCTCTTATCAAGTTGGGCAGACTTGTGCATGTCCCTGAACCTCGCATGGTAAAAGCCCCAAACTGAGACTTCAGTCTCAACAGCAACCACAGAGCTCGGACACCTCAAGCGCTGGGTGTCAAGGCCTGTGTTTGTTTTGTTTACTGACTTGTGGTGTTTTAGAATTATGAGTGAATGTGAGAGAGAGAGAGAGAGAGAGAGAGAGAGCGAGCGCCTGTCTGTGTAAATGTTTTGTCTGCAAGTCTGTGCAACCTGGACATGCAGTGTCTGCAGAGACAAGAAAGCAGCATCACATCCCCTGGAACTGGAGTTACAGACAGTTGTGAGTCACCATGTGGGTGCTGAGAATCAAACCTGGGTCCTCTGCAAGTGCAGCAAGTGTTCATAACCACTGAACCAACTCCCCAGCCCCATACTTACCTCATGTAGCCTAGGCTAGCTAGCCTTGAGCTCCCTACACAGCTGAAAAGGACCTTGAACTCCTCGATGGCTGCTCCTCTGCTTCAGCTTCCCAAGTCCCTTCCTCCCCTCCTCTCTCCTCCCCTCCTCCTCTCCTCCCCTCCTCCTCTCCTCCCCTCCTCTTCTCTCCGTCTTAACTTCTAGCTTTCTCTGTATGTGTGCAACTGTGTGTCTGTCTGTCTGTCTGCATGTGTGTTGCTGGTGATGAAACCCAGGGCCGCACGTGCTAGGCATGTGTTCTACCACTGAGCTACATTCCCAGACTTAAGATCTAAAGTCTCAATCCATAGAATGTGATAATGAGATATTAGGGCAGCCACAGACAGACCAATTAAATCAGATTCCCACATACATGTGACACCACAACCAAGAATATTCTTTCCAGGAAATGATATCAGATCATCCTCATATTAATAGGAACAGAAAAAAATTACAGACGAAATACAGATCTGAATATGAAAGGAAATACAGTAAAGATTTTGGAATACACAGGATAATAAGATTCTGGCCTCAGAATTGGCAACATTTTCTTAAACACAGGAAATACAAATAACAATGGGAAAGTCTAAAAAGATGAACTATGTTAATAACCTCCAGGCATCAAATGAAGCCATTAGTGGTGTAAAAGATTCAGAATGAAAAGAAGAGACTTCAATAAATATATCTAAGACAGGGTTGCGGGCTGCATGGCATAGATAAGGAACTCCCAGGCTGGAGAGATGGCTCAGCGGTTAAGAGCACTGGCTGCTCTTCCAGAGGTCCTGAGTTCAATTCCCAGCAACCACATGGTGGCTCACAATCATCCATAACAGGATCCGATGCCCTGTTCTGCCATGCAGATATTACAGCACTAATATACATAAAATAAATAAATCAAAAGAAAGAAAAAAAGGGAGAAAGAAAGAGAGAGAGAGAGAGAGAGAGAGAGAAAGAAGGAAAGAAAGAAAGAAAGAAAGAAAGAAAGAAAGAAAGAAAGAAAGAAAGAAAGAAAGAAAGAAAGAAAGAAAGAAAGAAAGAAAGAAAGAAAAAGCCTTTCACAAGAGAGATATCCAAATGGCCAAAACCTACTTGGAGGCATCCAAAGCCATCAATCTTTAGAGAAATTCAAATTAAAAATCACTATGTACTTTTCATTAAGTGTGAAAGGCCAAAGAAGGGCACAGAAAAACTCAACAGTTAACAGGTGTATAAACAACCAGACATCTCACCACCTGATGTCTCAGACATTTCTCCTAATTAATATATTAAAACAATGTTGTGGGATATTTGTACACTGTGTGAAAAGGTATTGTTGTGTAATAAAAAGCTGAATGGCCACTAGCTAGGCAGAAGGTAGAGGTGGGACTTCTGTTTGGTTGGTTTGGTTTTTTCGAGATAGGGTTTCTTTGTGTAGTTTTGGAGCCTGTCCTGGAACTCACTCTGTACACCAGGCTGGCCTCGAACTCACAGAGATCTGCTTGCCTCTGCCTCCCGAGTGCTGGGATTAAAGACATGCGCCATCACCGCCTGGCTTAGGCGGGACTTCTGGACAGAGAGAGAACTCTGGGAAGAAGATGGAGTCGCCAGCCAGATGCAGGGGAAGCAGCATGAGCAGTACCGAGAGACACAACAGAACATAGATTAAGATAAATGGGTTAATTAAGTTTTAAGAGCTAGTGGGACAAGCCTAAGCTAAGGCCAATCTTTCATAATTAATAATAAGTCTCTGTGTTGTTATTTGGGAGCTGGCTGACAGGACAGAGAAATATTCGTTACAAAACAACCACTTGATAGCCCATGGCAGTGTTCACAAAAGCTGAGTTACACATGATCACTTCCCAATTCTAGGAGGCATGCACAAGAAAAATGTGAGAATGTAGTTGTGTGTGCACACAAGACAAGATAAAATTATCCTCAGTTGTAACTACACAAATGTCTATCAATAGTAGGATGAGTATATAAAGAATTACAGATGAATGAATATAAAGAATTAGATGAGACATAAAAAGAATTACAGAGGAATAAACTGTTACAAAAAAAAACAAAAACAAAACACAGAACAGAGTGCCAGAGAAAATAAGTCAGAGATAAGTGTATGCATGCCGTGCATGTGTGCACGCACTCTATCCTGTGTGTGAGGTTCAAAGCAGGCAATGCTAGTGGAAGCTGGAGTCACAGTTTCTGGAGGAGTGGGTACTGAAGCCCGGGAGGAGTTTCGGGGACAGGCTGTGCTTCTGCCTCTGCATTCTGTTGCGCAGGCTGTTCAGGCGGGCAGGGGCCTCCGTGCTGCACACTTAGGACATGTTCCCATTTCTGTGCACGCACTGCAAGAAGTTCACAAGCTATTCCTGGCTTCCCAACAGCAGAACTGAAGTGAACCCAACGTTACCCTGAGACAGGGAAACTATGAAAGCAAGGGACAAGGTCATGACGAGGTCAAAGGACAAGTTTACTGCAAGAAAGGGACCGGAAGAGGAAGGTTTAGGATAGAGAACGTAACTTCCAACTTAGAACCTCAGAGGTAATGATTTCCAGGCCTGGTCACGCTATTTCATATCCTAAGTCTTGGGTCCACGACATCTCATAAGTTTTTAACTTTCCATTTTAGAAACACCTGAGGTCCATTCTTTTCCCAGCCTCCCTTCAGGTTGGTATAATTGAACATGACAGAATATACACACATAATATTCTAGAGGAAGGGCTTGTGCTGCCTTTTGGTTTTTTAATCATTTCCTTTAACAACCAGTGATAAGTCTTCACAATGATTTTATTACTTTTTCCTTCTCTTATCTACCTGCTAGCTCCCTATGCCAGTCCAGTTTTGAGTCCCGTTCTCTCTCAAGGACGGGGGCTGCCATACAGCACTGCATGATCCCAGCATCTACCACATGATGCCCACAGTGGTAACAGTATTCCCTTCTCGGTGAGCTACATCAACAATGGCACTCACTGTTCCTAAGTGACAGGAACACTGTGCCGCGATACTTTGCTTTCATGATGAATGACAGTCTCATTCATAGGAACATGATTTTTAATTTATTATCTTTCTAGATTTATTTTTATTTTATGTGTATGAGTGCTCTGTCTTCATGCAGGTATGCACACCATGCATGTGCCTGGTGCCCAAGGAGATCCAAAGAGGGCACCGGACCCCTTGGAACTGGAGTTAAGGGAGGTTGTGAGACACTGTGGGTGCTGGGAATTGAACCCGGGTCCTCTGCAGAGCAGCAAATGTTCCTGACTACTGAGATGTCTCTCCAGCCCCACAGGAGCGTTATTTTTGTTGCCAACATTTAAAGATGTGCAAATAAGGCTGTATATAGAATCCATTAAGATAACTTCATTTCATGCTCAATAAGATAGCTCAATGACAATGTGATTAAACTATGTTAACCAAACTGGCTAAAATTAACTTCCTTACCTCTAAATTAGAAATTAAGTAATTAATAAATTAATATATAAACATGTCACTGTAAGAGATTCTTTCAGAGTACAATGCCACCAATGTAAAAACTGGAAATGTTTTGTTTTAACACAGATCTTACAAAACACTTTTGAAGTAAAATACAAAGTAACTATAAAATCAAACTGTTAAAAAAAAATAAAAAAAAAAAAAGCTGGGCAGTGGTGGCCCACGCCTTAAATCCCAGCACTCAGGAGGCAGAGGCAGGTGGATCTCTGTGAGTTTCAGGCCAGCCTGGACTACAGAGTGAGAGCCAGGAAAGGCACAAAGCTACACAGAGAAACCCTGTCTCAAAAAACCAAATAAATAAATCAATAAATAAACAAACAAACAAATAAATAAATAATTAAATCAATCAATCAATAAATGAATGAATAAATAGATAAATAAATAAATAAATAAATAAATAAATAAATAAATAAATAAATAAATAGATAGATAAATAAATAAACAAACAGAAGTCAAGGAGACAGCTCAGTGGTAGGCGCTTGCCCAGAATGCACAAGACCCTGGGTTCAGTCCTCAGCACTGTAAAAAAATAAACTGGAAATACAAGCCAAACAACAGAGCAACAGTGCTCACAGAGAAAGGAGTCGGGAAACTACGTGGTGCTATCTACAACCTACAGGTATGCAGGACACAGCTAGAGGTGCCACTCTCTGAGAGCTGAGAGGCATCAGTGGGGATCTCTCCAGCCTCCTGTCTCAAAAATGTTAAAAAGCTTTTAAGGGTGAGAGTGCAGCATTCATGGGTCCCCGAGAGGAAGGGGAGGAGAGAGGGGAAGAGGAGGTAGGAGGGGAGAAAATGAGAGGAAGGGAGGCAGGGAAGGAGGGAAGGAAATAAATAAAATGGTTAATTGGGAGGTATAAGAAAGGTAGCTGAGCCGGGCAGTGGTGGCGCACACCTTTAATAGCAGCACTCGGGAGGCAGAGGCAGGAGGATCTCTGTGAGTTCGAGGCCAGCCTGGGCTACCAAGTGAGTTCCAGGAAAGGTGCAAAGCTACACAAAAAAAACCAAAAAAAAAAAAAAAAAAAAAAAAAAAAAAAAGAAAAAGAAAGGTAGCTGAACATGACCTGAAGAACAAGCCAGTAAGCAGCATTCCTTCATGGTCTCTGCTTCAGTTCCTGTTTTCCCGGTTCCTGCCTTGAGGTCCTGACCAGGCTTTCTTCCGTGATGGACTACAAAGTATAAGCTGAAATTAATCCTTTCCTAAGTGGCTTATCATAGTGTTTGAAGGGACTCTAGCAGGCCAGAGCATGGCAAACATGGCTCTGGCAGGCCTTGCCCTCCCCCATTCCTCTGCCTTGCTAAACCGTTAGATGACATCCCTAAAGCTGGCCACCGAGATCTACTCCTTTATTTGTCCCCTTCCTCCTCCTGAGGCTGACCACCAAGGTCCAGCTATCAAAGTATTGAAGTCTAGCCATTAAAAGCCCCCTTGACACCTAACTGACACACTCAATTAAAATTAAACACCTCCCTTTGCAATGAACACTTGCTAGTAGAGATGTATGGACAAAGGGGTATACATCGTGACTTGTGGGGTCGTACTGCAGCTTCCATGACGAGATTTTTAATTTTTTCCCTTTTTTAAAATTTTTTTTTAAATTTTATTTTCTTCCTTTTTTCTCTTGAATTTTGTTTTATTGGGGGGTTCAGGGCAGAGGGCAGATGCAAAGGGACGGGGAATGAATGAAAGACACATAGAATAAAAAAAATTAAACACCTCATCCTAACGAAAGGTTTCCCCCTTTACCTTTATAAACCACCGTCTGCCTATGTGCCCTGCCTGTCTCCTCTCTCCAGAGGCAGTCAGTCCTCTGCCCTCTGGGACAAATACCCCTCCCCTTCTCCCTTGTTCCCTTCCCCTTCTCCCTCATCCTCTGTCTCCTGTCTTTCTTTGTCTCTCATTCCCTGCCCTCTGTCCCTCTGGGGCAAATAAATCTCCTCTGTGCTGAGAACTTGGTCTTGGGGGTCCTGAGCCAAAGTTTCCCTTTTGGTGTTTACTAAAGCAAGAGAAACATAAGTAGGACACCACACCCCGGTCTCAAGGCTGGGTGGAGCAGCACAGACCATCCTCCCTGGGAGCTCACTAGAAGGCAGGAAGATGCACAGGGGCCCCACAGCAGTGTCCAGGGTAAAGAGGTGAAATGACTCATACAAAATGGTTATGGATTACAGAGAGTTAAAAAGGTAGTGCCCACAGCCCCACCCACACCACTGTATCCAACAGTTCCTTTTAACACAAGCAACTGGATTTTTTTATGCTGTACCAGACCTGGCTTTTTATGTTTTATTTAGTATTCTCTTAATAGCCAGAATCCCAAAACCAACTGGTACTTGCTTCGAAGAAACAGTAGTAAGCCATCAGAGATCTGCCTCCCCTCTGTAAGAAGTTTTATTATATGAATGGTATGATGCTAACCACTGAATGTCTTACAGAGCTGAAAAAAGCATCTCAAAGAATAGTTTTTTTAAAAAAAGAAGAAGATGGGTGGGGGTGGATGGAGTCCCGAGTGAACGTGTAAGGAGTGGATGGAGTCCTGGGTCAATGTGTAAGGAGTGGATGGAGTCCTGAGTCAATGTGTATTGTTCACATGAGCAAGGCCATGTCCAGGATCCCAATGCCCCAGACCCAGGGAAATGGCAACCTTCTCCAGGTCCTTACCGTAGCAGTAGCTGACAGTAAGTACTGAAAAAGTCCCCCCACGGCTTCCTCTTCCTGGATGTTTACAGACTGAGACTGCTCCCCTGCAGAGACCCTACTGAGATTAGCTATCCCTTCCTCCTGGTTCAGCTGTATATAATAAACCTGCCTCTTCAATCCGGATGCATAAAAAATAAACATGCTGAGTTTCCCAGCTGTTGCTGATGCATCTCCATCAGGGCACACTGTGCACCTAATCTCAGCTTTTCGGTTTCTGTGTCATGTTTCTTCATTCACCACTGCCCCACTTAGATCAATCCCTAAAGCTGAACAAGATGGTTAGGAAATGGCATCCTGTGCCTGTGGGAAAAGACATGCCATGGGTGGATTACTTCCCTACAAAGTACTGGCCAAAGAAATCCTTGAGGCCCTCACAAGCCACAAAGCCAATGCTTTTGGTACACACTAGATGGAAGACTCCTGTTGGCCATACTGCACGCTCTGGGTTTAGTCCATGGAGCAGTCGAGCAGGGCCTGTGCTGGGGGCTCCTCTTCGCTGTCTGGCTTTTGGTGCCAGAAGCTGCTATCCAGGTCACTACTGTCACTAACAGACCAGCTGGCTATTAACCCTGTGTGCTACATTGTCAACAGTATTTGCAAGATCTGCCCACTGGTACATTAATGGTGTGGCTGCTAGGATATAACCAAGTGCTGTGTGAATGAGTGTATAGGCCACCCCACAGAAGGAAAATTGCATTCTGTACTGCAGGCCAAGGCAGGAAAAACCCTGTACCTGAGGAAATCACATAGGCTGGGGACAGGGTATGGATGTGATATGTCACCTGCTTCTAAGCATTTGTGTCTAACTTCTGTTGCGGATGTTGTTGGTTACAGAGAAAGGCTTATTTGCTATGGGGTGTGGTTACTCACAGAGACTCATAATTAATCAAACTACTGAAATTCAGTGACTGTTGCGGTGTGGTGGCCCAATCCTCAGTATATAGTCATACGTACCACCCCTTCCAATGCTCAAATAACATAGTGGGAGAGGGAAGAAAGCACGAAAAGCCACAGGAGAGAAGTGGAGTGTTGGGTACAGCTTCCACCTCTGGGGACAACATGACCATGGCATTGCCAGCACAAGCAGAGATAACCCTGTAGTTCCAGTGCAGGAAGGGAGAGAGGGCCACCAGATCCTCACCTGGTATCTTAGTTACTTTTCTATTGAGATAAGACAACTTATAGAAGAGTTTGTTGGGGGGTTGTACTTTCAGAGGGTTAGAGTCTGTGACCATAATGCTAGGGAGGATAGCAGTTTTTGAAACCTCAAAGTCCACCCTGAGTGACACTCCCTACTCCAGCAAGGCCACACCTCCTAGTCCTTCCCAAACAGTTCTACCAGCTGAGGACCAAGCATTCAAATATAGGTGCCTCTGGGGGGCCATTCTCATTCAAACCACCTCACAGTTGCATGCAGTTTGGAAAGGTTCAAGAGAATATAGGAGGTAGAAAGTCAAATGTGGTGGCTGTTCTTGGGTGCCAATTTGACTACATCTGGAATTAACTAAAAGCCAAGTGACTGCGTACACCTGTGAGGGATTTTTTTTTCTTAATTAAATCATTTGAAGACAGAAGACCCATATTTAATCCAGATCTTTTGAGGTGGGGGAAGATCCACCTTTAATCTGGGCCACACCCTTTGATGGCAGCCTATATAAAGGACATGGACAAAGGAAGTTTGCTCTTTGCCTGCTTGTTCTTGCTGTCCATGGCAAGTCCATGCCTTCACTGGCATTACAGCCTTCTTCTTCAGGATCTGGCATACACTGAAGACCAGCTGAGACATCCAGCCTCATGGACTGAACACCTACTGGATTCTTGAACCTTCAGTTGGTAGATAGCCATTGTTGGACTAGCTGGACACAGTCGTTCTAATAAATGTGTGTGTGTGTGTGTGTGTGTGTGTGTGTGTGTGTAGTTCATTCTTTAAGTTCTGTTTCACTACAGAACCCTGACTAATAGGCCAACTAAAGGACTCCTGTAATACAGCTTTCATGAGGGATGCTGGGATGGGAATTTTGGATGATGTAACTATTTTTGAGTCGTGTGTTCTCTTAAACTAAGCCAAATAAAGTCACTGGCTCACCAAGGTGGACTTGTGTAGAATCTTTTCTTTGGTCTACCACTGGTACCTTATCTCATGTGAGATATTCACATATGTTCATGGACCCCCAGAGAGGTAGCAGAACAGCTGGGCACAAAGACAAAAGAAGAGCAAGATGTAGTTTCTACCCTTGAGACATTCAAAATCTAGACCAGTGCTGACCAGCAGAGCTTTCTGCTGTGACGAAGATACTATGTGTCTATGCTGACCACTACAGTAGCCACTAGTCATACAGGGCTACTGAGGTCCTGAAATGAGCCTTGTGCAACTGAGAACTGACGTATTAGCTAGCTGTAGTGAACATAAACTTTAAGTTGACACATGTAACTAGTGGCTACTGGACAGTATACATCCCAATACACACACTGTAACTAACCCAAAAAGTATGAAAAATCAATGCCACAAGGTGATAGTAATGAGTGATATTTACCTACCTCATTAAGTATGCTTTCCAGAGTTGGAGGGGTATCCACTTGAGGAATATCAAACTCCTTGTCATCAATCTAAATAAAGAAATTAAAGTTCACAAGGCTTTTCCTCTTATAATTGTGAGATATTTTAAATAACTAGAACCACTATCAAAGGACAAGCGTACCACTGACTGGATCATATATTCAACTCAGTAATTCCCATCCACACATTCAGCGACTCTCAAGGCCAGAACACCCTGACTGTGCTGCTCTGACAGTCCTAGACCTTTCTGGAAAGTTGAAGGCCGTTTGTATCTCCTTTCTTAGGATGACAAAACACCACATCATACTTCCGAAGTGTAGACTTGAGACCTAAATGATATGTCAAAGCTTGACATAGAATTTCTCGTTCCTTTCATGGTGAGGGCTCACTAGCTTTTTTAAAGTTGTCATTAAATACTCTCGTAGTCACAGAAACCATTAATATTCAGTCAAGAAGGAAAGCAAATAAAGTGCAAGGTAAGAACCTAATACTCCCCCATCAGCTCTATGATGAGAAGGCAGTCACCACAGCTGCACACCAGTGTCCATCTGTAAGGGGATTACCAGTGTGACGCTCAAAGACAGCACCAGAGTGATCCATAAACAGTGACGGGCCACACAAGTAAGAGACAGGACCTCGTAACCTGGACAGACTCCTGCTCGCTAGTCATGCAAAAACAGTAGGTTCAGAGCATTTGAGTCACACAGTACACCAACCCAAGTTTTGTTCAAAACCATCACCTGAGAGAAGTTACACTTTTACCAGATCATTTTTGAACTCCAGCTCCTTATCCAGATCTATGCAAGAGAATTTTGAAAGAGAAGCTTCTAGACTGAAAGACATGTTCAGCTCTTCCTCGGTAGTCCTGGCACATGGGTTCTGTTCCAAATTCTCCTGGTCTGGTTCGTTGTCCATATTTGCTTCCAGTAACTATATTCAACCAATCCAGGCAATTATGTTTCTTGCTTTTGGCCTCAGATTACAGTGATCTGAATGACGATCTCTTTGGTAGGGAGGTAGATGCTATCTAGATATCCTCTTCTCAGGTGGACATTTCAGAGAAATCGTTGGTTAGGTTTCGCTCAGCCATCTGTCTGCAGGCAAAAAGAAATGGGACAGAGGGCAGCATGTGGGTGGAGGGTCCCTCTACAAAGGGGGGAAACTTAGCTCAGACTTGGAGAGCTATGGGACTGGAGCCTCCACACACCCAAGTCATCAGAGGAGTAACAGTGACATGAGACATGGTGAGCCCCAGACAGCATCAAAGCAGATTTATATAGCTACAGCCACGGGGCAAACTGGCGTCAAAAGCTTCTAAAAATCACGTCCTTCTATTCTGGGACCTCAGGGGAGCTCCGGTTCCCCCGGTGACAGGGCACAGACTGGCTGGGTTGTCATCAACTGGGCCAGCTGAGCATACACACCCAGGACAGACAGTTATTTAACACCACACTATCAAATCTAAGAGCCAATTTAAAGGGAGAGTCAAAAGTGAACCTATAAAATAATAAACACAGGATAAAATAATTACACACAGCCATTCACAGGAAAGAATGAAATACCGAAGAAATCTAGAAATATATACAGATGCACCGTGTCTGCTCGCATGAGCGGAGGGTCAGAAGAACACATCAAGTGTCCTCCTCTACTTACTCTCCATCTACTCCTTTGAGGCAGAGTCTCTCCCTCAACCCAAGGTTTGTGTTTCCCAGGTAGGCTGGAAGCCAGCAAACTTTGTGATGCTCCTGTCTCCACTCCCCTCAAAGGAACTGCTATGTTAGTCATGTGCAGTATGCCTGGGTGGTTATGTGGGTGTTGTGAGCTGAACTCCAGTCTTCATGATTAGACAGGAAACACTCTTAACTACTGAGCCATCTCTCCGGTCCTTAGAAAACTTAACTTTTTTTTTTTTTTTGTGGTTTTTCGAGACAGGGTTTCTCTGTGTAGCTTTGCGCCTTTCCTGGAACTCACTTGGTAGCCCAGGCTGGCCTCAAACTCACAGAGATCCGCCTGGCTCTGCCTCCCGAGTGCTGGGATTAAAGGCGTGCGCCACCACCGCCCGGTGAAAACTTAACTTTTTAAAATTAACTTAAATGGATTCAGGATATCATCTGCCAGTGGAAGATTATTTACCTGGTTGTCCAAGATCTTCTCTTCCATTTCTAGCACGCACGCACGCTCGGGGACACACACACACACACACACACACACACACACAAGATCTTCTCTTCCATTTCTAGCACGCACGCACGCTCAGGGACACACACACACAGAGCAATAAAACACAAGCAAGCTTAGTTATCTTAAAGCAACATGCCCAAACTCACTGACAATTTTATCATGTTTAGTGTCTATGATTAGGATATTAAAAAATGAATAGCTGATAAGTGTAAGACATATGGACATGTGAAAACTGACTTTTCACAAGCTGAAACTGACTATTCTGTTCCATCTGGAATATTTCCAAACATAGACTAATTTCTTTCACACAAACCCTAATGTTCTATCTTCAAAACACATGCTATCCAAACATTCCTAGGAACACAGATGAAACATCTGAGCACATCATATCCGGTACTCAGCACACTGCTCCTTATCACACAGACACACGCAGCAGCAACAGTGACGCTCACACCGCCCCTCACAGATCAGGACAAGTTACCTCTTTACAGTCTTTCACTCTCCGCACCACTAACCAGAAAACAGCTATGCTTATTCAAATATTCCCAAAATAGGTTTTATTCTTCTGCAGCTTTTTAATTTTGGAAAATTCCATGCATGAGTACCATATTTATATAATTCTCCCTCTCCCACCTCCAACTCCTCCCATCATCCCCTGCACCCACTCTGGGATTCATGACCTCTTCTTCTGTTCTTATTTAGACAGACAGACACACACACACACACACACACCCTACTAATTCATTTAGTGTTACTTATATGCACATGTGTTTAGGACATAACCTACGCAGGGCTCATGCCTGGAGAAAACTGATTTCCTATAGTCCTTTATCCAGGGGTGGGTGGGTCTTATGGACTCTCCTATCCCCATTGACATGTCCACTGGTGTGGTCATTATTTGGGTCTTGCTTAGACAACGATATTGTTAATATTTCAAGAGTATAGCATCCCTATCATGTTATAAGGCACAATCTCACAGCAGGCATCCTGGTCATCTAGAACTTACAAACTTTTTTTGTAAAGATATATTTATTTGTATTTTATGTGTATGTTTTGCCTACATGTATGCCTGTGCATCGTGCGCATGCAGTTCCCTCACAGGCCAGAAGAGGGCGTTGAACTCCTGGAACTGGAGTTGCAGACAGTTTTGAGCCACCATGTGAGTGCTAGGAACACAACCAGGTTTTCTGTGAGAGCGGCAAGTACTTTTAACAAAGGAGCCATCTCTCCAGCCCCTGTTCTTACAATCTTTACGCCTCTTCTGTGATGTTCTCTGAACCTTAGGTTTAGAGGGTGTGTTACAGATGTAGCAATTGGAGCTGAGTACTTCTGTAGCTTTTTAAATAGTGGGAAGGACCACACAGAAGGAGAGAAGGAATAAACAGACAGGGACAGAGAGACAGTTGGGCAGCTAGATGGCTGGACCATCTCAGCCTGTAAAAGCTCTTGCCAACAGAAGCCTGATGCCCTGAACAATGGTGGACTGAAAGGACAGACAGACTCCCACAAGTTGTCCTCTGATCCCACACATGTGTACACATACATGCCCCCTGATAATAAATAAATGTTTTAATTGTAAAGCCGGATATGGTGGTACACATCTGTAAATCTGTAATCTCCAAGCTCTATAGTGAGATGAAAAGGGACAGATTCACCTGGAATCTCCCAGGCCAGCTAGTGGGAACGTGGCAGTTGAGACCCTGTCTCAACAAGGTGGAGGGCAAGGCAAGCTCCTCAAAGATGTCCTCACTTCCATCTGGGAACTGGGAGTTCTCTTCCTCCCTCCCCCTCCCTCTCTCTCCACACAAAATAAATAGGTAAATACTTTTTTAAAAACAAAGACCCTGAGGAGGAATAAGTGAGTGGTTCTCTGGTCTCTACATCCCATGCACACATGTACACACAGCAGGTTTCAATCCTATCTGTGACTCTGGGCAGTCCGGTTGCTCTGAACCCCTTTTATTTCTCCATCTGTAAGTGGAACAGTGTGAACATCTGCGCTGTCTGAAGTGCTGTCCCAGAACAGCACCTCTTGTTCTGGAAGAGTTCCTTCCAGTGGGGCTTCCTGTGCAGGCGGCCAAACATCCGGGGGCTGGGGGAGAAGAGGTCTGAGTAACCCTCCGTTATACAGGGGAAGTCACACCCACTGCCAACTAAACGCCAGCGACATGCTTGTTACGGGCAACCCACCTCTACTGCCAGGTCCACACTCCCCGGCAGGAATTAAAACAATCTTTTAAAAAGTAGAGATCTCCTGAGTGAGGTAACCCAGACTCAGGACTAACATGGTATGTACCCACTCCTAAGTGGATAATAGAAGTAAAGCAAAGGATAACCAGACAACAACCCACAACTCCAGAGAAGCTAGTTAACAAGGAAGACCCAAAGAAGGACGCATGGATCGCCCTGGGAAGGGGAAATAGATGAGATCTCCATGAGTAAACTGGGCATGAGGGGTGGGCAATGGAGGCAATGGGATGGGGGATGAGAACATGAGGGAATGGGATGGTCGATCTGGAACAGGGATGGAGTGGGAGAGCAATGAAAGAGATACCACGATAGAGGGAGACGTCATGGGGATAGGGAGAAACTGGGTGCTGGGGAAGTTGCCAGGAATTCCCAAGGATGACCCCAGCTTGGACTACTAGAAATAGTGGAGAGGGTGCCTGAACTGAACTGGCTTGCCCTAGAGATCAGATTGGTGAATACCCTAACTGTCATCACAGAGCTTTTCTCCAGTGACTGATGGAAGCAGATGCAGAGATCCACAGCCAAACACCAGGCAGAGCTCCAGGAGTCCAGTCAAAGAGAAAGAAGAGGGATTCTATGAGCAAGTGCATCAAGATCGTAATGGGGAAACCTGCAGAGATGACCAAACCAAACTAGTGGGAACTCATGAAAGTTGGATCAACGGCTGTGGAGCCTGCATGGGATTGGGCTAGGCCCTCTGCATGGCGAGACAGTTGTGTAGCTTGATTTGCTGGGGATGGTGGGAGGGGGGCTGGCGGTAGGATCAGAATCCATCCCTGGTGCACGAGGGGGCTTTGTGGAGCCCACTACCTATGATGGGACACCTCATGCAGGCTTGAGGCACTGGGAGGGGCTTGGACTTGCCTCTACTGGATGTGCCTCCACATGGGAGGTCTTGTCCTCTTGGGGGGGCTTGGCGTCGGGTGGGGGTGGGGGGGGGGGTGGGGGGGGGGCAGGAGGAGGGAAAAGGGAGATCTTTGACTGGTGTATAAAAGTGAATGGAAAATTTTTCTTAATTAAAAAAAAGGAGAAAAGAAAAATTATAGATTGGGGGAAAGAGAATTCAGGCTCCAGTTTTCCAAGTCAGCTCTGCCCATAGCTTCTGGCAGTCTGGCTACACAGATCAACATACTCCTCCACCCCACCCTACCTCTCTGCTTTCCTTCCTCCCTCCCCATTTCTCCCCTCTTGGGGCTCCAGGGACTCTCAGTTGTTCTGACAGAAGAATGTATTTCCTCTCTTCTGGGGATACCATGGTAATAAAGGATACACTGACTGCAAAGCACAGAGTGATGCCCTGACACAGTAATTTTCAAGAAATATATATTATCATTTACAAGTTCCTCAAGATTTCCAAAATCTTCAAAGTTAACGACTCTAAATTGAGATCAGTAGTTTCATAAATATCACACGTATCTTCTGACATATGAGCAGTTTGGTCATGTGACGAATGTTAACAGCTTGTCGGAGACTAGCACAGACCCCAGCAAAGTTAACAGACACCCTCAAGACAATGATTACACTGAGGATCCTCTCAGGCTAACTCCTTCTGCTATCACGCTTGGCCCCACTTCATCAACACTACTCCCCACTTCCCATCTTCACCTCTGTCACTTCTGTCACTCCTGTTACATCTTGTCTTTCTGTGTCAGCAAATAGTCTCACTGACGTAGATATTGCTGATTCCAAAGTTACCATGCTGATTTTTCAAAGGTCACAAGAGCAACCTTTGCTAATTTTTCCGAAATGGATTGAGAGTCTGGGACGACAGCTCAGTCAGCCAAGTGCTTACTTTGAAAACATGAGGACCTGAGTCTGGCTCCCCAGCAACCACATGAAAAGGTGAGTACAGGGGCATATGCCTGCGATCCCAACCTGTGTGTGTGTGTGTTTTGGGGGGTGGGGGAGCAGGAGAATCTCTAAGCTTGCTGAACAGCTGGTCTAGCAGAGCTGATGAGCTCCAGGTTCAGGGAGAGACTTTGACTCAAAATTAAGGTGGGAGTGACTGAGGAAGACAGAGGACATTGATCTCTGACCCCCACACACATATAAACACATCTAGACTACACACGCAGGCACGCACACACAGATCATGGTGAGCACTTGTAATCTCAGAGCCAGGAAAGCAGAGAAAGGCGGGAAACTGTCCCTTAGGGCTGGACCACCAGCCTAGTCTACTTGGCAAGCTCCAGGCCAGTGAGACTGTCTCATAAAAACAAGGTGGACGGCTCCTGAGGAAGAACACTTGATGTCCTTCTCTGGCCTCCACACACATGAGCATGCACACACGCAAACATGCATATGTGCATGCACACACATGGAGGAGTACACCTGAACACACTGTGGGAGGAAGCACAGTGGTGTCTGATGGTGCCTGTCTTAATTACAGGAACTTGTCAATATGTAGTTTTTACGGCAAAGGGAACTTTTTTGATAGAACTAAATAAGGACCTAAACCAAGCAGTGGTAATGCACGCCTTTAATCCCAGAACTCAGGAGGCAGGGTCAGGTGGATCCCTGTGAGTTCAAGGCCAACGGGGTCTACAGAGTGAGTTCCAGGAGAGCCAGGGCTACACAGAGAAACCCTGTCTCGAAAAACAAACAAACAAACACCAAAAGAAGAAAGAAAAGAAAGAAAAAGGACCTTGCGACGGGGACCTTGCGACGGGGACCTTGCGACGGGTTATCCAAGTACCCCACTATAATCCTATGGGTCTTCAACAGTGGAAGACAGAGGCAGAGGACTGCCACAGTCAAAGGAAGCAACGTGACAACAGAAACAAGGTCCAGCCTCAGGCTAAAGGAAAGAAGTCAGGAGCCAGAGAGAACCAAAAGTCCCTAAGGCTGCAGGATGACAAAACATCTCTCCTAATGACACTAAACAATGGTTCTCAACCTATGGGTCATGACCCCTTTGAAGGCCAAATGACCAGTGGAAAACACAGATATTTACAATTCACAACAGTAGGAAAATTACAGTTATGAAGTAGCAATGAGAATAACTTTATGGTTGGGGGTCACCACAACATGAGGAACTGTATTAAAGGGTCGCAGTGTTGGGAAAGTTGAGAACCACTGGTCTAGAGCCAAAGGCCTCTCCTGATGCCTTGGTTTTAGTAAGACAAGTTATGACTTTGAACTACAGAACTGAAATAATAAGCGTGTTGTTTTAAGTCAATGGATGTGCGATGGTTTGTTTTGGCAACAATAGGAAATAAATATGGTTAACAAGCTTCAGTTAATTTGCTTCTGGCCACATCTCAATGTTCTGAAATAGCAAAGTCAGTCAGTGGTCAGCCTGGTCTACGGAGAAAGTTCCAGGACAGCCGGGACTGTTACACAGAGGAACCTTGTCTTGAAAAACAAAAAAGAAAAAAGAAAAAGAGTCCAACATCTTGATAATTTTCAAGGCTTTTTCCTCTTAAAGTTATTCTCAAAAATTAACAGCCAGGGACAATTTTTTAAAAAGGCATGGGGGGCTGGAGAGGTGGCTCAGCAGTTAAGAATTATGGCTGCTCCTCCAGAGGACCAAGGTTCAATTCCCAGCATCTACATGGCAGCTCACAATGTCTGTAATTCCAATTCCAGGGGATTCTACACACTTACACAGACAGACATGCAGGCAAAACACCAAGGCACATGAATTGTTTAAAGAGAGAGAGAGAGAAAGAGAAATGCACTATATAAATAAACAGCAATGGCCACCACTGTAACAGAGGTCAACTAAAAGTACAGCAATGGTTCTCAACCTTCCCAATGCTGTGACCCTTTAATACAGTTCCTCATGGTGTGGTGACCCCAACCATAAAATTACTTTCCTTGCTACTTCATAACTATAATTTTGCTACTGTTAGGAATCATAATATAAATATTTGTGTTTTCCAATGATCTTGGGCGGCCCCTGTGAAAGGATCATTCAACCTCAAAGGGGTCTTGACCTACAGGTTGAGAACCACTGCTCTAGAGTGTGGTCTGCCCTGGACTCGGTTCTGACTGTAGCTAATGCTCACACCCATCCATCAAGTCCAGGAATCTACACCGTGCCAATGCTGTTAGCATTCAGACCTGCCCTTTGGGGACCTAGCCAATGAGCAGGCAACAAATACCATGGCCTGCTCAGGGTCCTGACAATGTCATGCGCTCATTGCTACGTGTTCTCTCTGCACGTGTGCAACGTCCCCTCATAAAAGGGTGAGGTCACCCACTTTCTCTCTATTCCTGCAAGGTCACATCTGCACCTCCTCCCTCCCCCCTTCCCTGTCTCTTTTTCTCCTCTGCTTCATCTTCTCTCCTCAGCTTCCTTCTCTCCCTTCCCCCCAGTAAAACTCTCCACGTGAGTACCGTCTGCATGGTGTATCTCTAGAGCTCCTCGGCTCTCACCCTCTGTGACCGCTGCGTGCCATTTTTAAAATACAACAAATGTTCTTTTCCTTCTGAGGGTCCTCAGAGGATGCTCTTAAGGAATGTTTTCCTAAACATTGTCTGGGTATTTCCCTTCTTTTGATTCACTAGTTAACTTACCACAGTAAAAATTAAGTTTTTTAAATTTACCATATTGCAGTAAATACCATGAAATCCCGGTGGGAAATGATGTTAAGTTAGCCTTGCTTCTGCTCATCTTAATCCAAGTATTTTTCCTCCGCTTCGTTTTGATGTCTTGTAGGGAAAAGGACCACAATCTAGCTAGTTTATAATCATTTTCTATTAGCTTTCTCTAGTGAACAATCTCATTTTTAGCAGCCCGACAACAGCTATAGGATAAAACTCCAGATTCTGAGCCTATACATAGGCTCTCCCTGCTTTCTTCTCCTGTACAACTACCTGAGCTCTGTTTGCACCCAGCCCTTCAGGAATAACTTCCGTCACCAGACACACTGACGTGCAGGCCTGTAATCCCAGGCAGCAGAGGCGAAAGGGATCCACTGAGTCCAAGGCCAGCAGCAGGGATGAAAACGGTTCCGTTCCTCCTCCACGTCCCATTCTCTTGCTCTATACTTAAGTTCCCTCCTTCTTTGTGTGCACTGACCGACTGGGACTTGGGTATCTGGTCCCCCAGGAAAGTCCTTTTCCCAAGGTCAGGCATTTAAATAAAACTCCCCACTCCCTCAGGGGCAGTCTTTCTCCTTATCTCTGGCAAGATGAACTTGTGGCCCTTCCATTAACATATGACTGAAGTGCCTATTAACTCGTCAAGGTCAATGAGAGCCTCTGGGCTCCCTCAGTCCCTGCTCACAAGTCCCCTTTCTCCTGGTCCCATTTAACCCTGGGAATCTTTCCCCTGTCACTGCTTATCCTGGCTTTCCCAGGAGACACCCTTGACAGTCTGAATGAACTGTTTCCCTTTTCCCCGGAGTGGCTATTCTGGCTTCTCTACTGCACCCATTTTCAAGCATCCAGTGCTCAAAACCCGAGAGGCCCATAAATGAGCTCCTCTTCCAGGGGCTCAGCCTCTCCTAGCTGAACCAAACTGCCAATTTTGCCCTCCTGGGGGCAGAACACTTGCCTGTGCTGGCTTTTGCCACCCAACATATTTGGCTCCAAATTCTAGAGTCCAGCTCCTTCACCTGCTCCATCTCTCCCCACCTACTTGGTAAGTGTCCTCTTTCCTTTCTACGCCCTTTTGGGGAGCCCCCATGTGGGCATCTCCTTTGTATGCCCTTTTGGGAGCCTAGCATGTGGGCATCTCCCTTCTACACCTTTCAGAGTCCCACCATGTGGGCATCTCCCTTCTACGCCCTTCAGGGCCATACCACATGGGCATCTCCCTGCAATGCCCTTCAGGGCCCCACCACATGGGCATCTCCCTGCAATGACCTTCAGGGCCCCACCACGTGGGCATCTCCCTGCAATGCCCTTCAGGGCCCCACCACGTGGGCAATCCTACTTACTAAGACACTTGCACCTCTCCTGCTGTTTCCTCCACTACCTGCTCTAACCACTTGTCTCTCCCATTCTACCCGTAAGTGTCACTACAGAGCTCCCTGCTTTGTCTACTTTTACTACAAAAGCCACACCACTGTACCAGGAAGCTTCTTCTCACCCTACCCGGCCCCCAGCACATGGAGTGCAGGTGCCTTACTCAAGCCTACAACCTAACCTGGCATGACCTCTATGTCATTTTGTCCTCTACTGTCACCCCTGAGGAAAAGAAGAGGGTCTGCTCAGCTACTCGAGTCCACGGAGATGAGATCCACTGCACAGACAAGTCCTATCCAGTAGGGGCAGACGCAGTTCCCATCAGACACCCACTGGAACTACCAGGTTAAATGCTGAGACTCAGTCCCCAGGCAGGGTAGCCCAAAGCAAAATGGTTACTTGCCTTCTGGCTGGCCTCCAAAAGGCCTCTCATGAGGTAATTAATTTTGATAAATTGAGGGAGGTCACCCAGAGGCTGGATGAAGATCCTGCTGAGTTCCTTGGCCAACTTACAGAGGCCCTCCTCGGTATACAAAGCTAGATCCTGATTCTCAAGAGAGCATGCTTGTCCTCAACTCTCACTTCCTCTTTCCCTGCTGTTAGAAAGACTTACAAGGCTGGATGATGGCCCTCAGACTCCCCAGGGAGATCTGTTGAATGTGGCATTTAAGGTGTTTAATGGAAGGAAGGAGCAGGTAAAGACAGAGAAAGCTTCCTGTGACAGAGAGAAGTACCAGCTCTTGGCAGCTGCCCTAAGATCTCCCCCAAAGAAGATGATGGGGCACAGAAGACCTCTCCTTGAACTTGCTTCAAATGTGGCAAAGCCAGCCACTGGGAGAAACACTGCCCTTCACCTCACCTGCCCACAGCAAGGACTCTGTCCAAACTGTGAACAAGTAGGACACTGGAGAGATGATTGCCCCACTTTGCCTAGACAAGGTAGACCAGTCCCCCAAGTACCTCCTCCACAGGAAAGTCTGTCAGATCTTCTGGGCCTGGAAGCCAAAGACTAACGCTGCCCTGGGACCTCTGTTCCCAGTGACCACAGAGGAACCTAGGGTGATTGTCCAGGTAGCTGGTAAGTCTCTGTATTTTTATAGATTCAGGAGCTACTTGGTCTGTACTTCCTGCTAACTTCAGTGAAATGTATTCTTCTCAGCTCTCTGTGGGTGTTGACAGTGAAGCCCCATCAGCCAAGGGCTACACGCTCCCCTCTAATCTCTCTGGGGCCACCTGATAGCCCACTCCTTCATTATACCTAGTGTAAGAGCCAAACTCAACCTGTAAGCCCCACCTGTCCAAGGACCAGGAAACTTCCTGGAATGCTGAGTTGTAGTTCTTGGAAAATAACAAAGCCATATGGGAAATACAGTGGCCATATGGTTTTGTCCTTAAAAAGCCCGACTTGTCGCCACTTGCCGGATCCCAGAGAGTGAACTTGACCAGAGTTCATCATGATCAGTACTTAATTAAAGCTTGCTTTCAAGTTTGGCTCAAAATTGTAGAACTGGTTTTTCTTTAGAAAATTTTCTCAGGATTGCCCAACCCCGTTATTGGGCAGAGATATCATGATTAAGTTACACTTTTCCTTTTCTTTTTTCTTTCTTTTTTTTTTTTTTCATTTTACATACCAACCACAGATCCCCCTCTCTTCCCTTCTCCTGCCCTTCCAGCCTTCCTGCTGCGGGCCGCAGGAATATATCCTAAGAATTCAGCTGGTTATGGCAAAGTCACTACCTGGAGGGATCAGGGAATTCCTCCAGAGGAAGCCAAATCCCAAGGAGTTTTTGGTATTACTTGGCTTGTTATATATCAGCTGTGTTCTGTTATGAAAATCATGTGTGCCTTCATAGTTTTTCCAATTGACTTTTCCCTAATTAGGGCTACAGCCTCAGGAAAGGTTTTCTCTGGAATCAGATATCTCCTTTGGCCACTTTCAAGGACTAGCAGTAATAACAGTCTCCTGATTTAAGGTAAATTCCACAAGGAGACACCACCTAGGTCAGGTGGACGTTAAGTAATAGCTTTTCACAATTTAGCTCAGACCCTCCTTTCTTACAGCCTTACTAACTTTATAGACCTCTAACTCCTTACCTAACCACTTCTAGGAATATTTAGATAACCTTCTGTGCTGACAGCTATGCTCAGCCAGAACCCCAGTTCAAGCCTCCCTGTAATTATCACCATTGGCAGCATCTGGCCAGGTCCATCCCC
>CABHPQ010167086.1:0-40700 GCA_902168405.1 Peromyscus aztecus | reverse complement strand
CAGCTCCTTGAGCACATGGCTCACTTAGGTTGGTATTCTCAACGCCTCTGCAGGCTTTTTGCCTAGTAGGTATTTTGTGTCTGTTTTTTTTTTTGTTTTGTTTTGTTTTTAAATAAGGTAATGGTCCTTGTGTGTCTGCAGTACCTTTACTTTGCCTAACCCTGAATAGCCCCTGGAATTAATATGTCCGTTTCTGCACTACAGTCAAGTTTTTTTTCTCTGCTAAACTTCTCCCATTTCTGCTCAAATCTTGTCTTTTTCTGTGGTTACAATCTCTCTTTTCTCTTTGTCTCATTAAAACCTTGTTCACCATGGGGAGGGCAGGAGACAAAACTAAAAAAAAAAATAATAATAATAGCAATTACGAGTCCTCACACTTATGTCTTTATACCTAATTCCAAAATGATATTGAAGGGCTGGAGAGATGGTTCAGTGGTTCAGAGCACTGGCTGCTCTTCGAGGGGACTGGAGTTCAATTTCCAGCACCCATGTGGTAGGCCAACAACCATAACTCCAATTCCAGGGGATCTGACACCCTCCAAGGACACCAGGCGTAGCACACCGGGCACAGACACACATGCAAGGCAAAATATCCATATACATAAAATAAAGACGTTCAAACGGCTATTGATTGAAATCTCATTCTGTGTCTAAATGGGAGAAACTTTTCTGTGGTGATTGTGTTGTTACTGCCTAAGTAATATGCTGCAGTTGACAGAAATTAAGCATGAAGTTTTGAAGCCAACAAAGATGAATAAATACAAATTTCATTATATATAACAGAACTCACACTATGAAAAAAGAGAATTCATCCCTAAACATCAATATGGGGAAACTGTTAATCCCATACATCTAGAAACCTAAAGAATGAACCTAAGTATGTAAAGACTAAACAGTTAAGGCTTTTAGGTTACTGATGGCGATGGCGTGTGTGTGTGTGTGTGTGTGTGTGTGTGTGTGTGTGTGATGGGAGAAGGAGGTGACCAGCAGGACAAGAGTGTGGAGGTGAGAGCATTTTGTGGAGTCGGTTCTCTCCTTCTACTTTTATGTGGGCTTTGGGGATCAAACTCAGGTCACCAGCCTTGCAAAACCCTCTCCCTGATGGGTCATCCCTGCCTGAAAGTTTTTATATTAGAAACTTCAATGAAAGTGGGGCTAGAGTTCTGTGCCGCTAATAATTGAGGCTCTTTGAGGAATTTACTGTGTCTGATATTCCATCTGTAAAAATCGAGAGGTGGCCCGCATGTTAAGTTATTACAGCTTTAAAATTCTGTAGCACTCAGACCTATAAAAGTTTCCAATAAATGACAGATATTTCCCTTTTATACTGAACTATAAAAAAGCAAATGAATGTTTCATTTTATAGTAGGTCATTTTCACTATGTTTTAGCTACATGTTGATAATTTTATATTGAAGTTGTCTTTTGTCTCAACAACAAAAACAACAAAACTATAGGCCCTGTAATAGCAATTTTAAAGGGTATGCATTATTGGTGGTTCATTTTTTACACTCAGAACAGGTTCCTTGTTGTTTACTAAACATGTCAATACAAGTAAAAGACAAACGTGAGTGAGTGCAAACTTACAACAAGACAGCTGTAAGAAAGAAGGAGAGAAAGGTCAGGGGTTAAGAGCACTGGCCGCTCTTCTAGAGGTCCTGAGTTCAATTCCCAGTAATCATATGGCGGCTTCTGGGCATGATTGGCTAGGTGCATTCATGTAGACACTGGGAATTGAACCCAAGTCCTCTGGAACATCAGTCAGTGCTCTTAACCACTAAGCCATCTCTCTCTTCTTGGTTCCCTGACCAGGAAACTTCCAGCTACAGAAGGGAGATGGGATGGGCATTGGGTTCACAGCTTATCAGGAACTGAACCATCTCTTTAAAACATTTTTATTTATTTTCTTATGCGTGCACACATATGTGTGTGGGTGTGCCATCTGAGGACAACCTGTAGGAGTCAGCTCTCTCCTTCAACCCTGTAGATTCTGGAAACTGAACTCAAACCCTCAGGCTTGGTTGGCAGGTCCCTTTACCCACCAATCCATCGCAATCCACCATCAGTCCATGGATCTATTTTAAGGATCAATCCTTCATCAAATTACTGGATGGTATAAATCAGTTCTCGTTCATGAATGTAACACAGTTTTGCCCTTAAAAAATGGCTGGCCAGCACAGTCCTGTTCTTGAGGCCACTTGTTTTATGAATCCCAGAGAGCCCTTTGAAACAAGTGACCCACGTATGAGCCAAATCTGTTAACTTTCTTCGGTGCTCTTTATGAGGCCCTGGTGAAGGGTGTTGGATTCCAAACTCCAGTGTTGGTTAAAAGTGAGGGTTTTGTTGGTTTGGCCTCCTGGAGTTTAAATCTGCCTTAATATGGGATTCCTTATTCTCCCAGCTACAGAATAGTGCTCATTATACGTCTGAAACACCACTTGCTTTATAATCAATTAGCTTCCCATGTTGAGTTACAGAGGAGCCACTGTGCTTCCCTCTCCACTCGCTTACCCTATAAAGACTGTGTCACGCCACACCTTCTCCTTCATCAAGCCACTGTGGGCTACTCACTGCATGTGCCCTGACTCCTTTCATCCATGGAACAAGGCAAGCAGGAAAGGACTGAACACGCCCCCTCCCAGGGCACTCTGCCTACCAGTCTCTGTCTACCAGTCTACCTGTGTCGGGATGCCAGCTCTCTTCTTCGCTTCCCGCCACTTAGAGCAACCTCTCAGCTCTTAGCTTACACTAACCTCTTGCTCTGTGTACTAGTCCCATCCTCTTCAGCTGAGGGACGTCGATTTCGGTAACTGTCCTCTCTCTAGTTTCTCCCCCTAAATGAATCATCTTCCTTTTGTGTGTGCACATGAGTGGCGACCCACACATTCACTGAGCGTGCACGGAATTCAGAGGACAGCCTTAGGTGTCCGTCCCCACCTTCCGGGCCTTGTTGGAAGCAGGGTCTCTTTGTTGTTTGTTCCTGTGCCCACGTACTCCAGGCTGCCCTGCCCTTGAGCTTCCAGGACCCTCCCACCTCTGCCTCCCCTAGGAGCACTGGGATTGCAGATGTAGGCTAGCTACTGTGTAGGTTCTTGGGATTGGAACTGCAGAGAGCTCTTCACCCGCTGAGCCGTCTCCCCAGCTCCTAAAGCCTTTTCTCCTGTGATTTACAGACATTCTGTTATATAATCAAACATTTCCTACATTCCACATCTGCCCTTGCCTCGTTTCACATCTAGCGTCTTCGGGACGAGGGTGTTTGTTCAGTCCTTGCTGCCCTCGCTCCCTGTCCTTCCATCCTCCTGCAGCCGCGAGGAGCAGCCTCTCACCTGCTATGGAAACTGGTGTTCTCGGAAACAGCAGAAAAACCTGTGCTTCCTCACCGGACTGGACCCCTTGGTAGCAGGGATGAAGGCAAGCGGGCTCACCTTTGAAAATTCTTCCTGTTCTTTTACCTCAGGATGGAGAGTTCTACCATTCAGCCTTTCAGCCTCAACCCCCGAAGTGTAGATTCCGTGGACACCTTCTCCCCGTGATCTCCTCTCACTTCCTGGTGACCTTAGCAGTCTGATGGTCGTGAGATACTGACTGGTAACCATTTTACACCCCCAAGCCAGCAGTGCCCCAAACTCCAGATTGTACATCCCTATCCTACTCAACACCCCCAAGACACAAATACCTCACATCTAAGGCTAGATGCTGTAGGTATTCCCCCCAAACCAGTGTGCTACGATTGTCCCCATCTCAATTAATGGTGCCCTCCCAGAGTTTTGGAAGTCCAGAGCAAACTTCTTACAGGCATTCTTCACCATTTTCTTACAGCCCACATCCAAACCACAAATAAATACTGCTGGCCCTTCCTTCCAAATGTGTGCAGAGTGCAAGCACTCTCCACTCAGGGAAACTTCATCTCTGCTTCAAGTCATTTCCCACCTGGTTGTCACAATAGTCTCCCTGTTGGTCTCCCTACATAGCCTCACTACTCTGCCCTCTGCAACTAATATCTGATCAACATGATTGACGTAGAGTGTGGAGTTTGTGTAAGTCAGATCATGTCACCTCGCTGCTCAGAATTCTCAGGGATTCTCATGAAACTTGAAGAAAATAGTAATATTAAAACACAAGTTCAAATTCCAACCTAGAGAACTGAATTCGGTTGTCCTTCAGCACACAAGAGTATATATATATGGTCACAAACACGCACACAAAATGCCAAGTGGGGGTGGCATACACCTTTAATCCCGGCACTTGGGACACAGAGGCGGGTGGACTTCTGTGAGTCTGAGGCCAACCTGATCTACAAAGAAAGTTCCAGGACAGCCAAGGCTGTTACACAGAGAAACCCTGTCTCGAAAAACAAACAAAAAAGGCACAGAATTTGCATATAAACTATATACATCCTCCACAACACTTTAAAGTATTGGCCTCTTACATATATAATGGTGATACACAGAATTATCTAGGAAGTAGTGACTCCCCTCACACACAAAAAGCCTGTCTGTGTTTAGTAGAGACACTGATTGTGTGTGTGAGCTCATGCATGTGTGTGTGTGTGTGTGTGTGTGTGTGTGTGTGTGTGTTTGTGTGTAATATATCTTTGATCCATGGTTGGCTGAATCCATGGGGATGTGGAATCTACAAGCATGGAAAGTAAGCTCTATTCTCTGATCTCTTCGTCTTTTCCTACACATTCAACCTGCTGTCCTCAAATGCATCCATCAGGTACTCTGCCTCCAGGCCTCACATGGGTTGACCACTCTGCCAGGAAAGCTCTTTCCCCAAGCAGCTGCATGACTCAGTCCCTGAGTTCCCGTAGTCTGTACAAAGGTTGGTCATTTGCCTGTTCACTCTCAGGAGCCCTCCTGTGTTCTCTTACGGGACATCTGACCCCCATGTTTCCCCACCTCCCTTTCCATGGGGACTCCAGCTGGGTTCAACCATGGGGAGGTACAACAAGAGTTTGGACAGAGGCAAAGGCAAGCTAGAACCTTCTCCCAACATTCCCCCTTTCTGGCTCAGGCAGTATTTTAGCAATGCATTTCCCCCACTGCCCGGGGTCCTACTGAGTAAGAACCATTTTCACACACTCTTGTAACCTTCCCAGGCTGAAGATAATGATCACTAAATTGGGTTGGAGTGTAGCTTGGTGGTACAGTGCTTGTGAGGTACAGGTGTGCGGCCCCGGGTTCCTCCCTAGCAGCACAACTTTTTAAAATCTCTGCGTGCTAAGTGGTCACGAGACTTTCTGACTTAGTCAACTGTTAAGTAAGTTAAATGAGGCTTATCATCTGTCTCTTATCTACAGTGTGAGGCGCCTGATGGCAGGAACTACACATCTGTATGCACAGCTGGATTCCAACGCCTAGAAATAGAATTAGAATCCAAGAAGGCTCTATTTTCACTTGTTTGTTTTGTTGGCGGTTGTTTTGCGTTTGTTTGAGATGGCGTCTCACACTGTGTTGCCTGGCTGGCCTCAACTTCCTATGGCCAAGGGATCTTCCAGTCTCGGGTTCTCAAGTGCCTGAAACTATAGGCATGTCCCGCAGCTCCCAGCTCTTCTGATTTAACACAGAGGAAAAGGGTAATAGAGAGCCGTCAACGGCATCCGCTGCCCCCAAGAGCCTCAGAATCAGTGTTATCCGACCTGATGTGGCAAAAGGGACTTTGAAGGTGTGACTGCATTGATGATCTTGAAGCAGAAAGGGCCTCATCCTGGACCATGCAAGGGAGCCAGTGTAATCACAAGCTTCTCTATAGAGGCCATGGGAGGACAATCAGAACTGGAAGAGATGTGATTGTGGAGACAGTTGAAGATGCTACATAGCTGGCCCTGACCATGGGGGAAGGGATCATGATATGGGCAGCACCCAAGGACTGAAAAGGCAGAGAATCAGGCTCTCCTCGGGTCTTCAGAAGGAATGCAGCCCACAAGCTTCTGATTTCAAGCAAGTTAAGCCCACATAAGATTTCTGACCTCCAGAAGAAATGTTAGGTAGTAAAAGGCACATGCCACTACCGTCACAGCCAGACGGTAGTGGCATGTGCCTTTAATCACAGCACTCGGGAGGCAGAGGCAGGCAGATCTCTGAGTTTGAGGCCAGCCTGGTTTACTGAGTGAGTTCCAGGATAGCCAGGGCTACACAGAGAAACCCTGTCTCGAAACACTCCCCCCTCCAAAAATAGAAAAAAAAAAACAAAAACCTTGTGTCATTTAATCCCTGTAGTCCAGCACAGTTCCTGACACAAGATAGACACCAAAGAAATGCTCATAGAATGAATGAATGAATGAATGATGTTTAACAGCAAAGCAGAACTGGGGCTGTCATCCTGGTAGAGAGGTAGTCTATCTGGCTTGATTTCCTCTTGAGAAGGAAGAAAGCACCTTGCTACTAGGGAGCCTCCTGGAACTTTTGGAGCCCTGAGGATATAGGGGCAGGGGCAGGAAGGCAACCCTGGTCTTGGGCACCAATATCAGTTTGAGAGAATGAGGACAAGCCGCAAGAGCCAATATGGTAAAGCCCTTGGGCTTTATCTTCTATATACTAAGGAGCTGCTGAAAGATTTGTGGCAAGATGGAATTGTACTCAAATTTACATTTAGGATGCACAGGACTCTGAAAGGCATGGGATTTACAAATGCAGAGATGGAGCAGAAGGGGGAGGCGTAAATGTGAGACCAGCCACTAGTCCCCAGTACACTACATCAAACTAACACTTTCATTTAAATCACTCTCACAAATTCTCTTTCCGCCTTATAGTTCCCTTCTTACAAAGCATTGTCCCGTCAAGCTATTCAGGCCGTTATTATGTTCAGATCATTTTCTTTCTTTGTTTGTCTATTTGGTTTGGTTGGTTTTTCGAAACAGGGTTTCTCTGTGTAGCTTTGGTGCCTGTCCTGGATCTCGCTCTGTAGACCAGGCTGGCCTCGAACTCACGGAGATCCGGCTGGCTCTGCCTCCCGAGTGCTGGGATTACAGGCGTGCGCCACCACCGCTCAGTCAGATCATTTTCTTATAAACATGGAGTCAATAAAAATCCCAGCAGGACTGGAACTTCTGGCCCAGCAATCCTGCCACATATTTCTGTGTAGCCATCAGAACATGCTGTTCCAGTTATGCTTAGAAGAAGGCATCTCTGGGCTGTGTCTTATTTATCTCTCCGATAACATTTCCTTTCAGGGAGCTCTTTGCTCTCTGTTCTAAAGAACTTTATTCTCTTCGAGGTTGGCAATCTCCTTCCAGCCAACCCGTATCCCTTTATTCCTTTCATCTGATTTCATGATTTCATGGTAGACAAGATGTCAAGATAGATTTCTCTATTTCCCGGTCTTTTCTAAATGCCTGGAAATGGAAAGAGGCTTGCTCGTGATGTGGAAGTAGCAAGCGGAGGCCTCCCAGGCCCATCTGTCTTGTAGCATTGCCAGCCAATGGCGACAGCGTTCACAAGAGCCCAGAGCTGTAGAGGCGCTGGAGTTGCCCCTGCATGGGCGCATCCAAGGAGAGAGCAACTGTGAGGGTCTATATACTCCTGGCATGGGACATGGTAATCGTTTCTGCCTGAGCCCCCTCACCCCCCACCCAGGAGCAAAGAGCCATCATCACTTATTTTTAAGAGGAAAGAATGAACATGCCAATAGTTCAGCTATGTTTAGAACCACGCAACAGCTCAGCACCCACTCATCCCAGGCATTGCAAGGTCTTTGACCAAATATAAAATCTCATTTCATTTACTTGATCACTACACCTGTGAGTTGACCATGAGGGCATCTCCTTGGGTGTGAGCAGTGGGCAAGGCCACGACACGTTGCTTTCCCTCAGTACTGAGGATTGACCCCAGGGCCTTGCACATACTAAGTATATGGTCTACCAGTGCACGGTATCTCTAGATCCACAACATACAATCTTATACTCTTTCTTTCCGTGTGTGTGTGTGTGTGTGTGTGTGTGTGTGTGTGTGTGCTATTTTTCTGTTTTTCATGGTTTTAGAAGGCTAAGACCCCATCCCTTTAAACAAAATGTATGCTGGTATGTTACCTTCCTTAGGGTCTGTTGGTTCCTAGTCAAAAATACGAGAGTTGCTGCAGGCCGCAGGAATATATCATAAGAACTCAGCTGGTTATGGTAAAGTCACTACCTGGAGGAATCAGGGAATTCCTCCAGAGGAAGCCAAATTCCAAGGAGCTTTTGGTGTTACTTGGCTTGTTATATATCAGCTATATTCTGTTATGAAAATCATGTGTGCCTTCATAGTTTTCCCAATTGACTTTTCCCTAAGAAGGGCTAACAGTGTGGACTGATCACTCTCCGGACATACACATTCCAGGTATTTGGAGAACAGCCTCAGGAAAGGCTTTCTCTGGAATCAGATATCTCCCTTAGCCACTTTCAGGGACTAGCAGTAATAACAGCCCACAGGCAAGTCTCCTGATTTAAGACAAATTCCACAAGGAGACACCGCCTAGGTCAGGTGGATGTTCAAAAATAGCTTTACACAATTTAGCTTGGACCCTCCTTTCTTACAGCCTTACTAACTTTATAGACCTCTAACTCCTTATCTAACCACTTCTAGGAATATTTAGATAACCTTCTGCACTGACAGCTATGTTCAGCCAGAACCCCAGTTCAAGCCTCCCTGTAATTATCATCATTGGCAGCATCCGGCCAGGTCCATCCCTGGATGGAGGAAAGTACTTTATCAGAGATACCTCTGTACTCTCTAAGAACAGACTTAAGCATCCAGGCTACCTGTTTGAGAAGGCCTGGCGGATGTGCCAATTAAACTTTACTTCCTCCTTTCCCAAATCTTACCTCTAGTTTCAGATCTCCCTTTAACTATCACCAGAGGCATCTAGCTGTACAGGCTGCCTAGCGACCGAGCATACTTTCCCCCACCCTGCAGAAAAACGGCAGATAGCTTGGACAGATAGGAGTCACAGGAAAAAAGAAGACAGTTTTATTTTCTCCCATTGACCTAGCAACTTATAGATTCTTAACATTTTCTACCAATCACGTTTAAGATTATAGTTGAGCACATAAGAGCCCTCTTCTTAGATATTACCTGAATTTAGCCTTTAGTTAATTCATTTCCCCATTGGTCACTTCCCTTTGGAGTTGCAAGTGATAATTAACGGCCATTGCCTCCCTACGTGATTCTTATCACCCCTCCGTTTGACCCTGGAAGTCTGGCTTTGTACTGCTAAGAGAATACTGCTTATAAGTGTATATATACCAGGACTTCCAGGGCACGGGGAGACAGAGAAGAGAAAAGAGAATGGAAGAACTAGATGGGTAAGAACTTGAGAGGAACAAACTGAGATGGGGAAGAAGTAGATTGAAGGGCTAGAAGAGAGTACTAGAAAAACGAGATGGAAGATGAGGAAGAGCCAGATGGGGAAGAACAAGATGAGGAAGAATGAGATGAGGAGAGAGAAGGAGATGGGAGAGGAGATGATGTGGGAAAGAACAAAGATGGATGAGAACCTAGAAGGGGCAGAACTAGATGAAGGAATTAAGATAGAGCCTAGAGGGAACCGCAGACAAGTGTAGAGAGAAATCAGGCATGAAATGAGCTAAATATGAGAGCAGAATATAAGCTTGTAACTGACACTGAATAATAAAGTATATGAACTAAGGAGTTTCGTGTACATGCATTCATTTCTTCTCATCAAAGATTAATTATCAGCTGGTTGTAGATTCTTCCCGGACCCTGGGAGGGGACTATTGAGGGGCTGGACCCCCATAATCCCCGTTAGAGAGTCAGCCCAGTGGTGGTGGCACATGCCTTGAATCCCAGCACTCAGGAGACAGAGCCAAGTGGGTCTCTTTGAGTTCGAGGCCAGACTGGTCTACAGAGCGAGATCCAGGACAGGCTCCAAAACTACACAGAGAAACCCTGTCTTGAAAAAAATAAAATAAAATAAAAAGTAAAAAAAAACTGAGAGTCTGACATCTATACTTTTGGTCATAGTTCCTGAAAGTCTCTCTTTTCCTGTGTGTGTGTGTGTGTGTGTGTGTGTGTGTGTGTGTTACAGTGCATATGGGTACCCATGCATGCATATGCAAAGGCCAGAAGAGGATGTCAGATGGCTTCCTCTAATGCCCTCCACTTTATTGCCTTGAGGCAGGGTCTCTTACAGAATCAGAAGCTCACTGCTTAGGCTAGGCTCCCTGGCCAGTGAGCTCTCGTGACCCCCCGGTGACTGAAGCAGGCAGATTTCTTTAAGTTCTGAGGCCAGCCTAGTCTATGTAATGAGTTTCAGGCCAGGCAAGTTTACACAGTAAGACCTTGCATTATTATATAAAATAGCTAGGGCCAGGTTCTCATACACATTTTGATGGTTACTATTGACTATCAACCTGATGGGCTCTAAAAACACAAACGGAGACAAATCTGTAGGCGTGTCCCTGAGGGAGTTTCTCCTTTGGGGTGATTGAGGTGAGAAGACCCACCCGAACAGTGAGGGGCACGAACCCATGGGCTGGGACCTTAGAACAAATAAAAGGGAAATGGAGAAAGAGAGCTGAGCACCATCATTCATTTCCCTCTGCTTCCTGACTGAGGATGCCATGTGATCAGCTGGCCACTCCCGCCACTGTCCCTTTCCTGCCACGATGGACTGTATCCACAAACTGTGAGCCAGGGTAGACCCTGCCTCTCAAAGCTGGTTTCGCCAGGTATTTTGTTACGACAATAAGGAAAGTCACTTAGGCACACATCCTAAGTCTTCGGATGAGATTATTTCCAGTCTAAGAAGCAACGGGATCCGTTTCGATGTTGAATTCTTAAACAGTTTTACTGTTCATGCATCTTGCTAGTGCATTGACTCCCCTTTCACTATGTACCCATGATTGTTTGATTTTTCAACTAAAAAAAAATTACATTCATTCATTAGTATCTGTGAGATTTCCATTTAATTTTTATTGTGTAGGAGTGCATGACGTGGGAAGACACATGTGCCATGACATGTATGGAGGTCAAAGGGCAACCCGCTGGAGTCAGCTCTCTCCTTCTGTCATACAGGTCCCAATGCTCAAACCCAGACCATCTGGCTTAAGAGCAAGCACCTTTACCTGTTGAGCCATCGCCCAGGCGCTAGCTGTTTATATATAAACTTTATAATCAGTGCATGTGTAACAGACTGATTTGCTTAACATTTTAAAAAGAGATTGCATTTAAAGAGAAAGATTATTTTAAATTTCTCAAAAGATGGCATGACTAGTGACTATTGATTATTTCTCTCCTGCCCAAGCTACTTTTCCGTCCCTTCCGCAAATCAACTCGGGTGATTTCCTGGAAGAGAGAGATCTCACTTTACAATGAGGAAACCATTTAAAATAAGTCCAATTGGTCGTCAGTTGTTAGGACTGATATTGCAATTTCTTGCACCCTGCCCAATCATTTTCATATTAAATCATTATTTTGTCATTATTTTATTATTGAGTTGTGCTCGTTAGTTATTTGGGGGATCCATGTTTTCCGGGTCCCTGCATTCAAAATTCTAAGTGCATACTGAATGACTAATTTTTGCTTCCCCATCTTTTCTGTTGCTCAGAATCCTCTGTCTTCATCTCATCTGTATTTCTTTCTTTTCGTTTGCCACTCTATCTTTGGCTCTACCATGAAGGTGAGAAAGAAAGAGAATGCATCTGTCTCCTGTAATTTTCATTTAATCTTGTGGTTCTTCAGTCACCATGTGTGATAGGACTCATATTGCATTTCCATGTAAGCCTATTCTATCAGCAACATGCCTCTATCTGGTGGTGGGCCCCTGTAGTAATGAGAAGGAAGAATTAGAGGTTTCATCCTCTTCAGGTTCTAGATGCTAAAAACAATCCTCTTTGCAAGCTCTGTGGCCTGAGGTTGGTCTGGTCCTCTGGTCTGTACTGCCCAACAGCACACAGAATGAGCCACAGCATTCTTAGCTGCTGCCAGCTATAATTAAAACAAACAAACAAACCAACCTGCTCACATCTGCAGCATCTCACTCAAGTAAAGTGAGAATAGCTATTAAGGTACGAGCTGATCTCCGGGGAGAGAGTGGGAGAGTGGTGTACATGATACCGCTCTCCCGAGGATTTTGTTCTATTTATCGTGTGTGACAAATCACTCCAAATCTCAGAGGCTTAAAATAACCGTCTATTGTAACCTGTGATTTCGTGAGGAAGCCTAGGTAAGGAAATCTCCTGCTCCAAAGGCATCTTGCTGATAGTCTGGAGGATTCAATCAGACGCCTGCATCTTAGCAGGGATGGGCAGAAGGCTGCATGCTGCCATGCTAAAGGCTAGCCTCTCTAGCCAGGCTGTCCTGGGATAGCTGGACTTACAAGGTAGGTAGGGCTTCCAGAGATGATAGGAAGTGAAAGCTACATCTGTCAAGGCATAAACTCTGAAATTGACACATCGTACTTCATCCATATTCTATTGGTCATATTGGTCAACTGTCTACCTGCTAAAGAATAGATGGCCAGGGAAGTCAACACACTCCGCCTGAAACTAAGAAGTTCACAATCTGGAGGACTGTATATGTATATATTGGAAGCCAGTAAATGATACAGTTTTTATACACAAGCTTTCCACACTTGTACCCCAAAGCAACACACTAGTAAAATCGAGAATAAATTTCAGGAAAATAATGTAAGCAACAACAACAAAAAGATTAAAAATCTACTGTCTGATAATCTCTAGCTGCTCAGAATTCATGTCTGTCTATCCAACTGCACCTGGCACGCAAATAAATTATAATATGGAGCTGTGGCGTTACAGGGAAAAGTAAATGTTGGGGGCAACTTTGAGAAATAGCTATTGTGCACGCTAAGAAGTTGTCGCTGGGGTTTAGTGATAGTGGGATAAATTCCAAATGACTCCAGGCAAGCAAGTAGGCGGTTACCACTCTTACAAAACTTGTCAATCACAAATGAGAGAAAGCTTACCTTTGTAACAGTGTTAGGATTTTAGTGGAAAGGTGGGGTGCTCGCACTTCAACTTCCTGGGAGAAAATGGAAGATGATGTTTCAGGTTCAGTAGCCTTCCAGTGAGGACACTGCCTCCCCATGAAGCAGAGCCATGAGCCACGAGGCCACTTAGTTTAGTAGACAGATATGTCACAACAGTTCCAGGTTTGAGATTCCTAGCGAGAGTCTGAGAAAATATGCTCATATTTTAACAGACAACTGGATTCATGAGACAAAAGCATAAAACAGCCTTTGACTGTGGGGAAGAGGCTTTAGAGTCACTTTGGAGGACTTCTCCCCAGGGGAAGTGTCACTGACCTCTAGGTCGTTCCCTGAACTCCATGTTCTTGTGGGTCTGTGGGCTCTGCCCCATTTCTTTCTTTATCTGGAACACCTAAGTTATACTGGGAAAAAATAATAGAGAAGGTAGTTGGGACCTGAGAAGTTGAGACCCTAGGAACCCAACATTTGGAAGGTGTATGTCCCCAACAGTGATGCTGTAGTGGAGAGAAGGAAGTGGTGGACAAGGGACTCTGTGGTGGGGAAAGGCAGCAGGTAGAGTGTGTAAGCTGTGACCAGAGATGTCAAGGAACCAGATTCCAGACTGGTGGCAGGACACGTAAGCAGAGACGTGGTGACAGTTCATGGTTTTTTTAGTGTCTACTCTGTGGTCATCATTGGCTGATAATGAGCCTGCTATGGAAACCGGACGCATCCAGGAGACCTCAGAAAGCTTGGCCCAGCGCCCATGACTGTGGGTATTTGGGGGATGAGGGGCCATGAGCTTGGCAGCATATGACGGCCAACTTAGGACAAGTCTAGACAGTCTCACACTAATGTCTTGGAAGCCACTTTTTCTCATTCTAGAAACAGAAATTTCTTTGTTTGTTTCAAAGAACTCTGAATAGATTCCTTTCCAAAAACAGAAACTACATTTCATAGAAAAAAATAAAAACAAAACAAAAACAGCCATGACAGCAACTACATGCTGCACATATCTTGTTTGTCGTAATTCTTCATAATTTATATACGCCATGCAGAGCCAAGTGACTTCTGGTACCAGTTCCTTTACCTTTTTGTTCTTACACATTTCTTGGGTTAGATATGATCTGAATTGTGCATTTTACAGATAATCCTTAAATATTACTAGATTTGTTGAGGTGAGCAATTAGGAAACATGGGATAAAACCATGTTTCCACATGGTAAATTTTCTCAAATGGCATTGTTAGAAGACTTGGTTTGCTCTAGGATTGTGAGGTTAGCTAGGCAAAAGAAGAATAACTAGTACGTATAAAGCAGTCTCCTAAAAAATGGAATGTAATGAAATTCCCCTCAGCCTCCCCATTCCCTTCAGCAACCTCACTCTACCCATTGCCTATTGTCCCTCAGCTTTCTCTGTGGTGTTGTGTCTGTGCCTTCCCTTCTCAGCCAGTTATCCCCCATCATCTCCTCTTGCATCATAATTCTCCCCCTCTCTTTTCATTTCTTTTTTGAAACAGGTTCTTTCTACACTGTCTAGGCTGGTCTCAAACTCATGACTGAAGCGATCTTCTTGTCCCAGCCTGTCCAGTAGCTGGAACTACAGTGCATATCATTATACTTGACTTGATTTTTTTTTGTTTTGTTTTGTTTTTTGAGACAGGGTTTCTCTGTGTAGCTTTGCGCCTTTCCTGGAGCTCACTTGGTAGCCCAGGCTGGCCTCGAACTCACAGAGATCCGCCTGCCTCTGCCTCCCGAGTGCTGGGATTAAAGGCGTGCGCCACCAACGCTCGGCTGGCTTGATTTTTAGAAACCAAAATAACAAGATATAAGTCTAAAAAAATTCTTTATGGTGTTCAGTCTACAACTTGTAATAGCATGAGGCAGTATTTATTTGTCATTTAACAGTGCTGAGTGTTCTAAGACACCTTTTGATTGAATTCTCACAACTGTCATTTAAGGCTGGTGGTATCACTACCTCCGTGTGACAGATAAGGAGGCTGAGAATCACTTAAGGTTATATGTCCGTAAACGGTGAATGTAAGATTTTGAACCCAGGTATTCTGACGCCAGAGTCCATATACTTACCTACTTCTCAAATAAAACAAATTTCCTTTATTAATGTTTTCTTGAGACAGGGTCTCTCTATGCAGCTCCTGTCTGTCCTGGAACTCACTATGTAGACCAGGCTGGCCTTGAACTCACAGAACGCTATCTGTCTCTGCCTCCCAAGAGCTGGGATTAAAAGCTTGTGCCACCACAACTGGTTTTTATCCTATATAGAATATTTACTGTGTGTCTTAGTTACTGCTTTATTGCTGTGAAGAGAGAGACACCATGACCAAGGCAGCTCAACAAAGGGAGTTTCGGAAGGTTAGTTCATGATCATCATGGGAGGAAGCATGGTGGCAGGCAGGCAGGCATGGTGTTGGCAGGAGTTGAGAGCTTATCTGTAAGATGGAAGCTTCGAGAAGAGACACTGGGCCTGGTGTGGGCTTTGGAAACCTCAAAGCCCACCCCTAGTGACACACTTCCTCCAAAGGCCACACCTCCCAATCCCTCCTAAACAGTCCACCAAGTAAGGACTAAGCATTTAAATAGATAAGCCTGTGAGGGCCATTCTCATCCAAACCACCATACTGTGTATCTAATATTGAGTTAAATTCATTATGTGGATTATCGAATTCATTTTTGACACACATTTACAAGGTGTGTGCTAATATTAGCTCCATCTTAAGGATGGGGAAATTAGGAAGTAATGTAGTATAAGAGCTTTGTCAAGATCATATAGTTAGGAACTAGAACACAGACTGGGGTTAGCCATGACTTAGTCTAGAGCCCCCAAGCTGCTGCCGAGAGTTGTAAGGATGGAGTATACAAATTCCTTAGCCCACTGCGGGAACACTGTCCCTAGACCAACATTCCTTGCTAAAACTCTACTGCCTCAACCTCTTCTCCTTCGGTTTCCAAGGTCTTAACTACCCTCAGCTAATCTTCATCCCCATCTAGAAACACAGTCTTCCGATGGGATCTGACCAGAACACGCAGTCAGTCTGCTCTTGTGTGTGCTACAGCAGTGTGGCCTGTCTGTTGGGTCTTCTGCACACATATGCTCTGCTCTATTCTCTGAATGTGACACCCATTAAAAATGTCCAAATCTATAAGTGGGTGAAGGTATTAGCTAGGAATGTTTTCCACGGCGAGTGATGGAGGATCTATCTAGAGCTTGAACAGGAGTTCTAATTCTTACGTCGTGACAGTCAGATACACATGGCTCCTGACATTAGTTTCATGGATCGCTGATGACAGAGCTGGGATTTCAAGCGCTCTCGTTGGTCTTTTGCCCCTGATTCCAAAATCTCAAGCAGGTAGAGGAAGGATGAAGCACTATGCCTCTTCTGCACCCTGAACAGAAAAACAAGTGTTTTCCCAAAGCGCTTCTGCTCTGCCTCCTTGTCATAGCTGGGTTGTATGTCATCAGTGGCTGCAGAGGAGGTAAGATGCCAGGAATCATGACTGCTATAATCATCTTAGTTACTTGAGGGTTCACTCTTGGGCATGTTGACTGCCCAGAACAAGGAGGAGAAAGAACCAGGATGCTGGAAGGGCCCATGACAATATCTGTCATGGTGGAGCCTGAATCGAGCATCTATATCCTAGACCCAAAGTCTGATTTGCTTAGGAGTTAAATTAGTCTTCAGGCAGCATCATGTACATCCCACCACAGCTGCCAACTCTACCTTCAGACAGCTGGTCTCCATTCCAGAGTCCCACCAGCACTGAATTCCACCCATGAATAGAACCATGCAATCACCTAGCTTCTGCCAGGTAAAAATCTAAACAGGTGTGCTTGACTTAGCATTCAATTGTAACCCCTAAGGACTAACACTGCCTGTTGCTCAGATGTCCTAACCATCCCAGGGCTCCAGTTTAGACTTCTTGGCTTTGGAGTGGGAGCTTGGGTTGAGGTATAGTCCCAGCTAGTTTTAGCACAAGTCCTCTTCCTAGCTGAGAACTCCCAGCATGCACTGAAACTCAAGCAACACTAGTTATGAATTTGTGCTGAATTGCTTTGAATATTTAAAGTCCCAAGATATCAGCTGCTGTCACTAATAGCAGTGACCATCTGTGAGAAATGCTATTGAGGAAATAAACACATTCATTGAAAGTTTGTACAAGTTAACTTAGGTGTATTAGGCAATATGGGTAAATATAAAGGAGGTTCTCTTTTTTCAAGTCCTATTTTTTTTTTTAATTTTATGTGCATTGTTGTTTTTGCCATGGGTGTCAGGTCCCCTGGAACTGGAGTCACAAACAGCTGTGAACTGCCATGTGGGTGCTGGGAATTGAACCTGGGTCCTCTGGAAGAGCAGCCAGTGCTCTTAACCACTGAGCCATCTCTCCAGCCCCTCAAGTCCTATTTTTAAATAAGAGACTTTCATACATCCCAGATATTAAATAATGAAACACCACAACAGATAGTGAAAAATAAAAACAGTACAAACATGATTATAGGTTGAGCCCATGCTCTAAGAACAATCTATACTGAACGTTGATGACTAAAATTTCCTGTAAAAGGAATCTGGGCATGCGGACACCTACCTGTAATCCAAATATTTGGGAGAGGGAGGCAGGAGGAGTTCAAGGTCACAGCAAGTTGAAGGCCAGCTTACGCTACACGAGATTCTGTCTCCAAACCAAAACAACACCAAAGAATCCACCACCACTGGCAACAATAAGAAGTAGGTGGAGAAATACAAGACACAGGAAACGAGCCGATATCATAATGTCCTGTACAAATCTTGGTGTCACATCCCAGGGAACCGTCCATCTGAAAGGGTGTGAGTGCTTTCTTCCATTTAAATCCCTCCCCCCCCTTACCCCCTTCCTGCCAGTCCCCCACTCCCCTAAAGGATAGATTGATTTTAGAAAGAGGAACAGATCAGAAAGGGTAAAGTTAATCAGTGACAGAGCTTCCATTTAAATCTTTTTCCCCCCAAAGGATAGATTGATTTTAGAAAGGAACAGCCCAGAAAGGGTAAAGTTAATCAGTGACAGAGTGTAAAATTTGATGGGATCTAGCTTTTTATAACAATTGGCGTATAAGAATAGCTCGGGGATAAATAGGTAGCTGGCAGGAGCCTTTCATGCTACCTCAGTTGGGCATTTAGCATAGTTTTACAGGGTTTGAGTGACAATTACACTGAGATTGAGCTCGCTGGCTAGAGCCTGCCCTGTAGACTTTATGTCTGTTTTTCTGAGGGCAATTTCATGTGCTGTGGCACCTGGGCTTGTCTATGTCAGCGATGATGTTCAGGTTCAGAAACCAACCTGTTTTCTTATTGTCCCGAGGGTCTCACCCTCTTCAAGCAGGGCCATAATCTCTCTGCAGGGGAAATCGAAGAAACTGAAGGAATGCTTCCTTCAGTAACTGCTGACCGCCCATGGCAAATCGGATTGATGTGTGGTGACTCGGGGCACTCCGGGCACTGTGTGGAAAAGAGTTTTGAGACCTCATTAGTGACGTCTGCTGGAAACAGAGTGGGTGCTGTGCCATCCATATGGGAGATCAATACTGCTCCCGAGGGTTTCTTCAACCACAAACTACTGCGCTCTGATCACTCTGAGTGGACCTGAGAATCTGTATTTCTCGCAGCGTTTGGATGAGAGCTGGGCTGCTAATCAGAACCACGGCTGTGTGTTACAGCAGACATCATTTTAACCAAGCCCTCGTTAAAAAGCAGAACTTAGCCATTCCCTCCACTTGTCCCAAGCCCAGAAAAACTCCTGATATCTTACTTTTAGATGTTCTGATTTTAATTAACAAACACTCCCCACTGAGGCGCTTGGAGGAACTTCTTGCCCTTTGTACCCTGTAGAAAACTGTGTGCTAGATGGGTGGTGGAAAACTGGAGCATTTGAAATGTAAGGATATATTGGTTGAAAGTAGCTGCTTGGAATCTAATACAGATTGTTCTTCTGTGCTAGCTAGATAATTAGAAGCTGTGTATTGAGTCTTTGCCTGGTTTGTGGATCCTGTAATTAGAATAGACCAAGACATCTGTTCTCCTATTTCCTGGGCATTGGGATGGCATCCTGTCCATCTAGCAGTTATTAATAGCAGCTAATAACTTAGTGTATAGCAGGCATGCAGGGTGTTACATATCACATTTAATAGTAATTTAATTGTATTTGATGTTCATGTCAATCCCTTATCCTGATGAGAAAACAGAGGCTGAAAAAGATGAAATCATGACTTCTCCAAGGTAACAGAACTGGGAAGTATTGTACCTGAGCCTTAATTCCAGGCAATCGACTCCTGGAGCTCAACTAGTAGCTCTGTATGTCTGGAAACAGCTGTAGGACAAATCTAACGGAGCAGGCACTCACTGCAGAAGAGACCGAAAGACACAGCTTTGGATCACATGAGCCAGACGCTGGACATTCAAAGACCATTCCATTTCACGTTGGTTCTAGAAATGCTGTTTCAGTGCGGCCTTGGTTCTCCTGGATCGCCATGGTCCTCATCCAGGCGGGCCACCCAAATGACACGTATGGGATGTGTTTCCAAAAAAGCTCTTCCATGCGTCACGCTGTTGTCAATCATGACTTCCCTTGAACATGCAAGGGATTGGCTATTTAAAGGAATCCATTGGCAAATGCTCCTTTTGGAAAAGGAAAAAAAATCTTGTCATTAAAATAATCACCCCATGTTCTGTTTTACAAGTCTGATTATATTTTAACACCAGATTTTTTTTTTCTTGGCAGGTGGGAGGTGTTTGGTTTGAGTGGGAAGAGTATACCCCAGAGGAGAATTCAGGAGGCAAAGCCAACCGCCCATTTGCTTTTTAGCCCTCTCCTTAAATCTAAGGCCAGGACGGGATTTGGACCAGGAATAGTCACGGACATACTCAATATGGATTTCTCTGCAAGATGGAGAATTGCCCTGCCTTCCCACCAGAACTGTCCCACAATGGTCACCATAGTTCCCTGGTGAGCACAAAAAACCCCAGGCCACTAGTGTCTACAAGGCAACATCATGCTTCCAGGGGATGTGGTAAAGGTGAAGGAGCCGGGGAAGGAGTAATGAGGGGTTCTCACACAGCAAGCCAAAGAAATCCTTTGTAATCTTTGTGCACATTCATCTTGGGTGAGTTATCAGAAGAGTCTATGTCACGTTCTCACAGAGAGCCTTCATCTGGGGAGTCTTAATAGGATTCTCCTCACGCATGTGCGTTTGCCTGCATTTGTCTCTGTATACTTAGCTAATTTACAGAGCCATTTCGTATTGTGACAACTCGGGGGCTGTGAATAGGGAAGGAGAGGAAAGACACAGCCCAGATGAAACCCTGTGTTTCTGGAACAATTATTCTGCTTCTTTACCAATCGGCACTTATTGTTATTTAAATTATGTTTTAAAAGCTGAAAATTTCCCCTCAATGCCTGAGTTATATATAGATTAATGCTTCTGAAGCATTCCCACTGAATGCTTTCTTTACTTTTAAGGTTTATTATTTATTATGTATAGTGTTCTGCCTGCATGTATGCCTGCACACCAGAAGAGGGCACCAGATCTCATTATAGATGGTTGTGAGCCACCATGTGGTTGCTGGGAATTGAATGCAGGACCTCTGGAAGAGCAGTCAGTGCTCTTAACCTCTGAGCCATATCTCCTGCCTGCCACTGAAGTATTTCTGACAGCAGAAGGGTTGACCCACACTTTGCCCTTGGCCCCACACCCTCCTGATGATCAGGGTCATGCAAAGCAAAACAAACAAAAAGCAAAATAAAACAAAACAAAACAAAACCTGCTCCAAGATGTATTCTCCAAGTCTCCTATTTTAGCTTTAAAAATCCACATTGGGCCCATGTTGAATCCTAGGATGTGAATTACCCAAACGAGAGAGGATTGGCACATCTTTTACTTCCTGAGCTTCTGTCATGCTCTCTTGAATCACTTTCTCTTGGGGAAGCCAGCTGCCGTGCCTTTTGGGAAGGACCATGAGATCCTGCTAAGAGCTGGCACCAATTGGCTAGGATTAGAAGGCTAATCTTCCAGTCCCACCAAGCCCTGACTACAGCCTGACTGGTCACAGCCTCACAAGAAATTCTAATTTAAACCATTCATGTATGCCACTCTGGGATTCTTGACCCATAAAAACTGTTTGAGATAATGGTGTTATAAAAAGCTATACCTTGAAGTAATTAATTACACAGTACCAGAACTCCCCCCACCAACATACTTTAAATTTTATTCATTAAAACTGCCTACAAGGGGGAGCTGGGGAGTTGGCCAGCAGTTAAGAACACTGACTGCTTTTCCAGAGGACCCAGGTTTGATTCTCAGCACTTACACGGTAGCTCACAAACATCTGTAAGCCCAGACGATCCAACACCCTCTCTGGACCCTGAAGGCATTGCACACACATGGTGCACTTACATTCATGCAGGCAAACACTTGTATACAGAAAATAAAAGCAATCATTTTTTAATGTCTAAAAACAGCGCTAACCCAGTCAAAATGAGCTCCACTAGGGCTCCCCTTGTGACTTGGAGATATTATTTCCCTCTAAAAGAAGCCATGATTTCTAAAAGAAATTATTTAGGGCAGGAAATATGCAAAGCACATCTGAAGCACATTGCCATCCTAGATAGTTTCTAGAAAGGTTCAGAAACCAACTTGAAGTGGCATTAACTCAAGAGGGATTTAACCTGAACATTGACAACGATCGTACTTACATATCAAATATGTGGAAGTCTTCGAGTATATAATTAAATTTTAAAAATAATTAGTCACTTTTGGAAGATGATGGGGGAACTAACTCATTATCTCGAAAACCGGTTAAAAATAGGAAAGAATCAAGCAGTATGTGCATACCAATGGGAGAACAGTTCTCTGTGAAAACTGTTTAGGTAATAAATGAAAAACAAAAGGCAGGATTTGGCTGTGACTGTTTGTGACCCTTAGTGAATTAATGTATCTAAGCACTATCTACAACTTTTCACTTCCCCAAGAGCATGACAAATGGATATTGTGCACCTCTTGACAAGAGAATAACACAGCTGTGGTCTTGCCAAAGAGGTCAGACTGAAATCCAATTATGCGTCTGGACCTAGTTGCCAATTTGCAGGGAACGCAGAGGACAGAAGAGTTTGTTGAACTGCATAGGGAGTCTACAATCAGCAGCGTCCAAACTGGGGGTGGGGGGTGGGGATTGGGCAGGTTACAGAGCCTGGCTTCCCTTACAGATAAAGTGTAAGAAAAGAGGAGGCTGATGCAGAGAACTTTACAGTCGAAGAGACGCAAAGGCACGTGTAACGTAAAAACCAGGCAAGAACAAACCACTGTTCAGAAGTTCATATTTGGTGATTAAAAAAATAATAATAAAAACACAAGGGACTGATTATCACCAACAGTGGCTCTCAAACTTTAAGCACGAATAAGAATCACCTGCTAGATTTCTTAACATACGAATTTCAGGGTTCCTCACCGGACCACATGGAGTTTCTGCTGAGGGCTCCTGACCGCAGTTTGCTTGCTGTCAACATCGAAGGTGATGGTGCAGCTTCATTCACAAACCGCCTTTGAGAACCAGTTCTCTAAGAAGTCGGGATAGTACTTTCTTAGGATATGAGGGCATTTATAGGGTCAGGATACACGCAGGGGAATCTGGAGTGCACGGCCAAATACTATTTCTTGATTTTGTTGTGGGTTATAAGAAGATTAGTCTCAGCCGGGCGGTGGTGGCGCACGCCTTTAATCCCAGCACTGGGGAGGCAGAGCCAGGCAGATCTCTGAGTTCAAGACCAGCCTGGTCTACAGAGTGAGATCCAGGACAGGCACCACAACTACACAGAGAAACCCTGTCTCGAAAAACAAAATAACAACAACAATAAAGAATATTAGTCTCATAATGATTCATTAAACTCTACATTTGTTTCACGTGCTTTTTTGGTATTATTTCTATTTTAAAATATTAGCTAAAAATTAAAATTTAGACTGCAGAGAATTTAAGGCTCAGCACTTAAGAGCACTTGCTACTTTTGTAGATGACCTGTGTCCAATTCTCAGCACCCACATGGCAGCTCACAACTGTCTATATATCTCTAGTTCCAAGGGATCCAACATCCTTTTCTGGCCTTGATAGGCACCAGATACACACATGATGCACATACATACATGCAGTTAAACACTCTTACACATAAAACAAAAAAATGCATAAATATTTTTTAAAATAAAATTAAGTAAGATTAAACATATTGATTATTATTATTAATTATTATCATCATTATTTGTAGTATTGGAAATTAAACTCCAGCTAGCAAGAGCTCTACTGCTGAGCTATACCCCTGGGACAAAAGTTTCCTTTTTAGAGTTCAATTGAGTGACTTCTTCATGTTCCCAAACTAGAAAGTAGGTGTGAGTGTTGGAGGGTATTTACAGAGAAGACTGTTTGGATGTCGGTTTAAGCCAATACAAAGTCTTTATTAGCCAGCCAGCAACTACACTGGGTGTTCGGGATCCCAGTGCAGCCCCCAAGCCTTTCTTGGGGTAAGATTTTAAGCACAAAAACCATGTTCTAGGTTGACACACTTCCATTAACAAGAACAGTTAGCCAGAAGCAGAACAATAGAAGCCAAAAGGCAGCTTAGTACAGTTAGAGAGTCCCAGAGCTATGGACTTGGGTGGATTAGGCCTTTGTTTTAGTGGTGCTGTGTACGTGTTGAGTTTTTACAGCCTGAATGGCACTTCCATCATGGAGTCAGTTGTGCTTCGTCTTGGGGCCTGCTAGTTTGGGGCTCTGTTACAATGAGGAATATGTGTCTGTAGTTTATACACACTCTCGATCCTAGCTCTGGACTTGGTACAGACCAGTATGTTTCCTGCTACAGAAGTCGGAGAAGTGACTGAAAAGTGAAACAATCTCACACAGAGACCTCTCAGACCACTTACCGCTGTCACTCTGTCTTATCAACAACAGTATTTCTGCAACGCCAGGAACAGTAAAGCCCATGCTCTGTACAGTATGCTAGGAGTTATAAAGAAAAAAACAGAACAAAGCTTACCCCACCCCAAGGCAATGCTGGGTTATTGAGGAAAAGGAGTTTTTTTTTTTTTTAAGGTTATAAAGAAAACAACATAAATTTAGTACAACACTGCTTTAGATCAATGCATGGCTCATTTGAATTTACTTTTCTTGTTGTTGTTGTTATTGTTGCAAGGTTATCAGTTTAGAAGTCACACTGAGAGACTAAGTCCCTAAAACAGGCCTAAAGCACTTGACAAAATTAAGTTCTGGCAAAGCCTTTGTGGAAACAGATTTTTTTTTTCCTGAGACAAGGTTTCTCTGTGTAGCTTTGGAGCCTGTCCTGGATCTCGCTCTGTAGACTAGGCTGGCCTCGAACTCACAGAGATCCACCTGGCTCTGCCTCCGAGTGCTGGGATTAAAGGCATGCGCCACCACTGCCCGGCTGTGGAAACAGTTTTACAGTGTCTTGGTTTTTTTGTTTTTTGTTTTTTTTTGGTTTTTTCGAGACAGGGTTTCTCTGTGTAGCTTTGCGCCTTTCCTGGAACTCACTTGGTAGCCCAGGCTGGCCTCGAACTCACAGAGATCCGCCTGCCTCTGCCTCCCAAGTGCTGGGATTAAAGGCGTGTGCCACCACCGCCTGGCTTGTTTTGTTTTGTTTTGTTTTTTTCATCTTGTGTTCGTAGCATCATCAAATATTCATCCAGTGTCGACTCTTTGCAGGACACCATACTGACATTTTCATAATAGTTTGATCGCTATTAAAATCAATACCCTGAGCATATTGTGTTGGCTGGTGAGAGAGCAGTGTTAGCCGAGGCTATCTCAGTTCTTCCTTTAGTACCAGCAGAATGATCTCAATGTCTGATTTCTTTTTCTTTTCATTTCTGTTCTTTGCACTTGGTATTAACATGACCCAGATAGATACCATGCAATTATGTAAATTCCCCTGATTCTGGAACATGACCAGAATTGTTGATTAAACTCAAAGAAAAAGAAATAGCAGCCTTTTACTTATTCAATAAATATATATCAAGGGATTTGGGTGGTTCTTGGCCATTTTGGTTGGCTTATACCTTTAAAAATATGATGAAGGAGATAACCTCCCCCCACCCCCCAGTTCAAATGCACTCATGAAACTTCATGACACTTCCAGGATGCTTGGCTTTATACATGCACTTCTCACTGGGTGTAAGAATTCAGTAGAAGAATACCTAGCTTCATTATAACTGCCATGCTACGTGTTAGAAGAGTGCAAACAATTCATTTCCAAGAGCTTTCATGCTAGTGAAGAACAAATTATAGCAATTTTTAAAATTTATTTGTTTTATTATTTTATGTTTTGCTTGCATATGGGTGTATGCACCATGTGCATGCCATGCCTTTGAAGGACAGAAGAGGGCATCAGTTCCTCTGGGAGTGGAGTTATAGACAGTTTTGAGCTGCTATATGGGTTTTAAAACATGAACCCTGGTCCTCTGCAAGAGTAACAAGTACTTTTAACTGCTGAGCCAACCCACCAGCCATTCCCAGAACTTATTTTCTTTAGACAGGGTCTCATTATGTAGTCCTAACTGGCTTAGAACACACTATGTATACCAGGGTGGTCTTGAACTCACAGAGATCCACTTGCCACTGTCTCCTGTGTGTTGGGATTAAAGGCATCCACCATCATTCCCAGCAACCTCTAATAAAAATAGGTTTTGGAGGCTGAGAGATGGACCAGTGGTTAAGAATACTCACTGTCCTTTCAGAGGGCCAGAATTCAGTTCCCAACACCTATGTCAGATGGCTCTCAACCGCCTGTGACTCTAGCTCCAAGGGATCTAACATTTTCTGTCCTCTGTGGGCATCTGCACACACATGTGCATAAACACACACATACACACATGCATACATATTAATAAAAATAAAAATTTAAGGGCTAGAGAGATGGCTCAATGGTTAAGAGCACCGGCTGCTCTTTCAGAGGTCCTGAGTTCAATTCCTAGCACCCATATGTTGGCTCACAACCATCTGTAATTGTAGTTTCAAGGAGTCAGATGACCTCTTCTGGTGTGCAGATAGATGTACATGCAGATAAAACATCCACATGCATAAAATAAATCTTTTTAAAAATTCAAAACATAATGACTTTAAAGGAGAGTATGTTTTTGGACTAGTGAGATGGTTTAGCTGGTAAAGGTGCTTGCTGAGTAGGTCTGGTGACCTGAGTTTGATATCCAAAGTCTACATAAAAGTGGAAGAAGTCAGGCAGTGGTGGCACACGCCTTTAATTCCAGCATTTCAAAGTTCAAAGAGTTTTAAAATTGTTTTATGTACATATAAATGCCCCTTGGTAGACAACACTATTATATTTATATGCTTATATAGCTTTTGCAAGTCAAATGTTCTCAAGCTTTTCATAAACCATTTTTTTTTCTCAGGGGAAGTAGAGAGACTCTGAACTTGCCAAATATGACTCAGCAGGTCAGTGAGATGTCCTGGACTCAGGGATGAGGAACGAGAGGCATTTTCAGCCATCCACCTTGAAACACAGAGTTTCTGCATTTTCTCAGCACAGCAGTTGGAAGAGAGGCTGCTGTGCTGGGACCCGGCAGGAGGAGGAAGCCAGTGATTCAGCTCAAGGTGGAGCCTGGGTTGGAAGAGCCCTGCTGTGTGGAACGGTGCAGAACTCTGACTGTGCCTTACTCACTTCCTCCCTGGTGTCTGCGGAACCTTGACCCAGCATTATACAGCTGCCCATCTCACCACCTGTGTTGGCTCCAGAGTGCAGAATCTGTTAGGTCTCACTCCTTGGAACACGTGCTGCTTCCTGTGGGTAGACCAAGTGGGCACAGGTTAAAGGCGGAAGAGGCCCAGCCTGTGAACTTGGTCTTGCTGTCTTGGAGGGAAATTTGTATTGCTGGATGAACGGCCTGTGAGGCTCAGGATGAAACACTCTCCAGAGAAGATTATACATTTATTTCCTTTGTAGGACCTGGCTCATATGTGGATGCTTAAGAAGGGTGTGTTGTGAGGCTGGAGAGATGGTGAAGCATGTAAGAGCCCTGTGGCTCTTGCAGAGGATCCAGTACCCACACAATGGCTCACAGCCATCTGTAACTGCAACTCCAGTGGATCGGATGCCCTCTTCTGCCCCTCACAGATAGTTTATGCGTGGGTGCACAGACATCCATGCAAGCAAAATACTCTACACATAAAATAAAAAATAAACAAATCTTTAAAAAAAGAAAAGAATAAAAAAGGGTGTGTTATGAAATTAAGTCAATGCTTTATGACACATGAAGTCATGAGGTTATAGGATTCTAATGATCAGAATGTGCTAGAGCATGCCTTTAATCCCAGCACTCGGGAGGCAGAGGCAAGCAGATCTCTGTGAATTCGAGGCCAGCCTGGTCTACAGAGTGAGTCCCAGGACAAGCTCCAAAGCTACACAGAGAAACTCTGTCTCGAAAAAAACAAAACAAACAAACAAACAAAAAAACAAAAAAAAGAAAAGAATGTGCTAGAGCTATATGTTTAGTATATACCATTGAACTGTGATTAAAAGGGAGACATAACATTAATTAGTTTCTGGATCCTTAATGCCTAACACGTGGTCTGAAGCATAGTAATTGCTCCATAAATCGTAGAATGACCAAATGTGGAACTGTGGGCTATCTATATTATGCTTCTTGATATGGAAGAGAACATTTTTCAGGAAGAAAGCCTTAAAACCAAATTGTAAGGGCATTTTATTAGATGAATGCTTACTTTCAAAATGTAGGCAGTAACCAAGAGTACAGAGAAGGAAGTAATCCACCTAAATTGTCTAAATCTAAAAGCAACTGTGATTAAACTGTAATGAATGTCATTCCAGTCGGCTATTAAAAGGTAACAGTCACTGCTGTCAGAAACTAAACAGATCCATTCTAATCCCCTCCTTAATTGCTTCCCAGCAACCTTCTATCATTAGAATGAGTGACAGAGTTACAAGGCTTATTGTTTTGGGGATGATGAATGGGTATTGCCTAGAACTGAGAATATTGATCACAGCCAAATTCCTTGATGTCAACAAACTGTTCATGGGCCCCCAACAGGATCAAGAAAGAAAAGACTTCTCAGGTTATGATAGCTTCCCCTTAGACATCAAGATGAGATCTGCAGGGGTTGGACCATAGAGTTTCTTCTCCAGCATAGAGTGTTGTCCCTCCTGGGCATGACCATGCCATGAAACTGGCTGCTCCAGAAAGATCATGCCAGCAGGATGTGCTATAGTTAAAACAAAAACAAAAACCAATACAAAAAAAACCCAGCTGGTGCCTCTCTGGCTCTGGGAATTGTGGGAAAAGAAAGGTTCAGTCACAGGTTCTGGTTTTCAATCTCCCTCAGAACCAAACTTGAATGCAGAAAAGGTATCAAAATATCCAGATAGCTGAAGAGAGCTCAGGATCTCAGGGTGTCCCCATACAATCTACAAAGAGGTCACCCTGCCTCTCCCCACCTCCAGTGGAGCAGCTGTATGGGTTGGGCCCAGGCAGACAACTGTCCTGGGGTCTGGAGGCAGTGTGTCTGTCTTAGGGTTTCTATTGCTGTGACACAACATCATGATCAAAAAGCAAGTGGGGAGAAAAAGGTTTGTTCGGCTAACACTTCCATATCGCTGTTCATCATGGAAGAAAGTCAGGACAGGAACTGTAACAGGGCAGGAACCTGGAGGCAAGAGCTGATGCAGAGGCCATGGAGAAGTGCTGCTTACTGTCTTGCTCCTCATGGCTTGCTCAGCCTGCTTTCTTGTAGAACCCAGGACCACTAGCCCAGGGATGACCCCATCCACAATGGAGTGGGCCCTCCCTCATCAATCACTAATTAAGAAAATGTCCAGGGCTGGAGAGATGGCTCAGAGGTTAAGAGCACTGGCTGTTCTTCCAGAGGTCCTGAGTTCAATTCTCAGCACCCACATGGGCAGCTAACAACTGTCTGTAACTCCAAGATCTGATACCCTCACACAGATATACATGCAGGCAAAACACCAATGTATATGAAAGAATAATAAATAAATTTAAAAAAATCTAAGAGGTACCCAATTAAAAAAAGAAAAATGAAAAAAAGAAAAAGAAAATTCCCTATAGTCAGATCTTATGGAGTCATTTTCTCAATTAAGGTTTCCTTTTTTTGGATAACTCTAGTTTGTGGGTCAAATTGACCTAAAACTAGCCATGACTAGTGTGGGCCTTCAGGGACCCAGAGTTTCCTGCCTATCTGAGAGCAGGAATGCAGAGGTGCCGACAGGGAACAGAGTCAGGCAGCAGCCTGAATGTGTAGAACTTTAAGTCCAGTGGAGTATGTCTCCGAAGGAACAGCCTGGAGCAGCCAGTTAGAGCAGAGAGCCATGGTGACAGCCGGTGTTGAGCAGGTTTCGAGGACTTCATCTTCCCTTCCCCACTAAAGCCACAATGGTTTCATACAATCCATCTTACTCCATGCAGATAGACTGCCTTAGATAGGAGCAAGGAGAAGGAGAGGGGATGCAGAGTCAGAGTTTACTGGAATGAACCTCTTACGTTATTTCATTGCATTAACTTTACTAGATCAAGTTACATCCACAGCCCACCTTCATTGTATTCCACCCACCACAACAACCACAGGGTTAGAAAAGCTTAAAATAGGTATCAGGGCATGTTTCTAAACAAATAATTTGAAAAAGACACTGCTTTTTCTTTGTATAATTGGCATAATAAATGTGTAGTCTGGTTATATAGAAAATAATGCACATACATGCAAGGGAGGGAGTGGCCTCCCCGGAGCCAGTACAGGACACAACTAGACACCAAATTCTCAGCACAAAGGATGTTTATGACTCCAGAGAGGCAAGCAGTGGCGGGGTGGGGGTTGGGGGACTACCTCTGGATCAGGCAAAGGCAGACAGCAAGCAGCAGCAGCATGTGTTGTTGATATTGGTTGTTTGATTTTTCAGGAGTGGGTTTTTAAGGGGAAAAGGGGGAAGTGTGTGCTAGGGTGAGTTGGTAAATCCTGATTGGGCCTGTTAGCCAAATAATGAATTTTGATTGTTGGACCTTGGTGTTTTGTCTCAGGAATGAGTCAGTGGCCAAACAAGGGAATGGCCCTTGGGAGCTATAATCAAACACCATAATCTAATGGTTTTTAGCAAGGGAACAGGAAGGGTTATGGGCAAAACCTGTCTGCGCCACGTTTGCCATGCTCGGGCCTGTGAGAGAGCCGGTCAACACAGGTCTATGGGACAAACAGAAACAATTGTGTCAATGTGTGACATTGATGGGTTTGAATGACAGGAGATTTAGTTGCACAAAACAGAAACTCTTTTGCAGGCTGAGTACACAGGGAACTGGGTACAACAAGACTGAAAAGTGTGGTGGCTTGGGCTTTTAGGATTGACTCAGAACTGGTGAGTCAGGCAATATCTACTCTTGAATGGTCAGGAATGCCAAGAAATGGGAGCTACTGCCCCATACCTATACTCCAGGATTATGCTGTCCAAGATAGGTTGAACATACCCCCCTTACACACACACACACACACACACACACACACACACACACACACACGTGATGCCTACATCATAATGTCAGAGCTGGCACTATTACCTGTGCAGAAATGGGCTTTGCAGATGTGATAGGTGAGCTTCCAGAGACAGGGCTGTCCTAGTCTTGCTAGAGCAGACTCTAAAGACAACCGAGTGTGTCCTGAGCAAAGATGGGGAAGGGGAGTATGATTAAAGGGGATTTGATGCTGAAGATCTTGTGAAATAAAGTTTCGCAACTAAAATGAAAGGAAGTTTCCAGAGGTTAGAAGATGGAAGAGACTAAGGGATGGGTTTCCTGGGGAGCCTCTGGAAGCTAGCCCTCCTGACACCTTGATTTCAGCCCAGGGATAATGCTTCTGGACCTCTGAGCTCCAGAACAATAAGAGACTATATTTCTGCCTTATATTTCTTCCTCACAATTGCTAATTTGTTAGTTAGCTGTGCATTCCAGAGCCACAGTGTGGCTGCTGGTGCTTCAACATGGTGCCCTGCTGGTACCACAGTGGTCATGCTGGACTCACAGAATTCAAGTGCCACACATGAGCATCTGACTACGGGCACCGTGGTCCCTCAGGAACTTGTGCTATGATGGCCAAATACAGTTTTAACCATACCAGACCCTGAAGGAAAGCACAATAGACTCAGGTTAGGCAATCCATTCCACTGTAGCTTAGCATGCGGTACTGGCCATTTTCAGCGAACTACTAAACTCAGGACCACACACAAATGGAAATTGAAAAGATGAGGAAAATGCTAAACTTCATAAATACATCTCCACCACTCAAGATACCTCCTGAAAGGCCCAGCAAGGTTCGTCTGAAGTTCTTTTCTTTCATTTCTATTCATTTTATTTCTTGAGACTGGGTCTCGTGACATATCTCCGGTTGGCCTGGAACTTGCTTTGTAAGCCAGAATGGCTCTGAATGTGTAGCAGTCTCAGTGTTCTGGCTAGCCTGGATTGCAGGTGTGAGCCACCATGTCAGAAGAGCATTTTAAAAATTTTAAAACAACAACAACAAAGAAACATATTAGGTTGAAGTGCTTTATTATTTATTTTAAATTTTGTTTATTATTAGTACGTGTGCATATGCGTGAGTGTAGGCACATGGTTACCAATGTGTGTCTGTAAGTGTGCATTCGCGTGCGTGTGTGCGTGTGTGTGTGTGTGTGTGTGTGTGTGTGTGTGTGTGTAGGTCAGAAGACAGTTTTCAGCCATCAGTTCTTTCCTTCCCGCCATGGATTCCTAGGACCCACTCAGGTCATCAGCCTTCCATGGCAAGTGCTTTTACTTACTAAGCCATCTCACTGGGTAAAACGATGTTCCAATTTGAGAGATTTTAATGGTTTTTTAGTACATTCGTAACCTGTTCCCACCTCTTCTAATACTACTTGTGCTTGGCCTGCCTGACTGTCCCAGCTAGTTTCATGTCAACTTGACACAAACTAAAGTCATCTGAAAGGAGGGACCCTCAACTGAGAAAAGCCATAAGATCCACCTGTAAGGCATTTTCTTAATTGATGGGGAGGGTCCAGCCCATTGTGGGTGGTTCCATCCCTGGGCTGCTGGTCCTGGGTTCTATAAGAAAGCAGGCTAAGCAAGCCAGTTATCACCCCTCCACGGCTTCTGCATCAGCTCCTGCCTCCAGGATCCTGCCCTGCTTGAGTTCCTGCCCTCACTGCTTTGGATGGCGAACTGTTGGATGGAACTGTGAGTGAAATAAACCCTCTCCTCCCCAAGTTGCTCTTTGGTCACGGTGTTTCATCGCAGCAACAGAGGCTCTAAGACACAGCCTGTCTGCCTTCCCAAGTCTCAGGAAAGCAAGCTAGCCTCCAACTCTTGATCCTCCTGCCTCAATTCTGAGTGGTGGGATTACATCTATGCACTACTACACCTGCTCTCATTTTGATCCTGTTAACGTTCCCTTGAGGGTGTAACATTTACATCACTCCCATGGCCTACAACCCATGGGACTCAGGAGTGATTTCTGCGTCTTTCACATGTTTTCATTTTCTAAATTTTGACTTATCCTCTAGTTGCTGCATTTCAAAGTCATCAACAACTTTTAAAAATATTTGTTTTATATTTAAGTGTGTGTATGTGTGTGTGTGTGTGTGGTGTGCACACAAGTGCAGTGCCACTGAAGAGGGTGTCAGATCCCCTGGAGCTGGAGTAATAGACAATTTACCATCTGCTATGGCTTCTGGAAACTAAACTCCAGTCCTCTGCAGGAACAGTACACAGTTCTAACTGTTGGGCCATCTTTCCAGCCCTATCAACGACTTCTTTTTTAGTGGTTCTTTTTTTATTTGTTTTTATGTGCGTTGGTGTTTTGTCTGCGTGTATGTCTGTGTGAGGGTGTCGGATTTCCTGGAACTGGAGTTACAGACAGTTGTGTTGGATTTCCTGGAACTGGAGTTACAGACAGTTGTGAGCTGTCATGTGGGTGCTGGGAATTGAACTCAGGTCCTCTAGAAGAGCAGCCAGTCCTCTTAACCTCTGAGCCATCTCTCTAGCCCCCCATCAACAACCTTAAAAATGAAATATTATAGTAGTATATTCCAGTGACATATTCCCATAGTATATCCTCAGATTCTCATTACCTGCCTGTATCTTTCAACTGAACACTCTGGATAAAATCCTAAAGTCCTATGTCTTTCCCTCAGAACACAGTAAATATTGACCCTGTGTTGAGTTTTATTATTTGTTTTGATTTATGTTGTATTAAAAAAAAAAAAACAACTACACTTTACCTGCTTACTGTTTGCCCTTCAAGCCTTTAAAAATTTTTTTGGCTTGATTGCCAATTGTCAATCTTGTTTGTGTGTTTGTTAAATTTTTTGGTTTGCTTGTTTTAACTTGTTCTCTTTTGTTCAGGAGACAGCACATCTGGTCATGCGGATATCAATCCCAGATCCACTGTTCCGGCATTCTTCACTGCAGCTCTCTAAGGACTATTCTGGAAGATCAGTGTCCGATGGACCATTTGATGGCAAGTCCTAGGGCCCCTATTGGTCGTAACCGTTGAAAGCAGACAAAGCTGGTGTCCCCACAGACTGGCTGTCTCTTCTAGAGTGGACTATATTCTGCTTGCAAGTAGCAGCTTGAGAAACGGCCCTTGTACCTTTGAAAATAGCTTTCCTGGTCCCCCTGTCTTCTTGTTTGCAGCTGAATGCTCCCCGGTGCCTCCTACGCTTTCTTCCCCTCCTCCTTGAGTTTATCACCTTCCCTCTCATAACATGATTCCAGGTCACACTGCAGGATGAGTGACATCGGCACACCCCAAGTCTTGCATTGTTTGGGGTCCTCTAGGTCTAAGATGAACTCTTTTATTCGGCCGTCATCTTACATGATTTACTCGCTATACCCTGTGAGGAAAACCTGTAATAAAGATTTTCCTATAATGTTGCTGCTGGTCTCTGTCTCCCGTCTTGTGTTTATGTAGCTGTTCTTCCCTCCCGTCGTTTGTTTTGTTTTTAGGCTTTCTGTTATTGGCTCTGCTTCAGTTCATTATTTCCACTTTTGTGTCTGACAGTGAAGTATTGATATTTTGGATAATTGTCTAATGCATCATCTGGTCCTGATAGCTTCATGTCATGAAAGCATCACAGATGTGTTTTCTTGCCGAACAACAATAATTTTGGAAGCCCACAGGGCCTATATTTGTCTTTGTTTACCCACTTACTGGATCTATGATGCTATACAAGCTCAATTTTCCATTGTGAGCCCTAGTTTTCGCATTTAGGAAGTAGTGTTAAAGTTTATATTTGCTAGCTGGGCACATACCTCTAATGCTAATACTCAGGATGCAGAGGTAGGCAGATCTCTGTGAGTTGAGACCAGCCTGATCTACATACTGTCTTCCTGTGCGAGCCCGTTTTCGGGTTCCTCGTGGCTTTACCCAGCAGGTCCACATAGAGGATGATTAGGACCACGGGCTTGAATGCAGGTGTCTGAGATGGTCTGCACTTGGCTGTGCTGGGGGGGAGATCTTTTGCTCCACCCCTTGGGTCTCTATAAAAACCCTGAGGCAGAGACAGTCAGGGTCCATTGGAAAAAGTTCCAGGCCCTCTCGAGGCTATCCTTTATTTTCTGTTTATCTCCGCAAGATTCTCCGCAATAAATCCTTCTATCTAATATTTCCTGCTGCTTACACTCAAGAAAAGGCTGGGGAACTGTGGGGTTGGTGGGTAAACGCCCCACATCTTCCAGGCCAGTCAGGGCTAGAAATGGAACCCTCTCAATACTAAGTAAATAAGTATAATAATACTGTGAAGTATCTTGCATAGTACCAAACATATGTCAACGGCCTTCTAAAAACTAGCTTATTCAGGCTAATGAGATGGTTCAGTGGTTAAGAACATGTACTGCTCTTGCAGAGGACTTGAGTTCAGTTCCCAATACTCATGTCAGGATGCTCACAACTGCCTATAATTCTAGCTCTGGGGGATCCAACACTTCTGGCCTCTGTGGGCACCCATACGTGCATACCACCTCCCATGCAATACATAATTACAAATAGTAAAAATGAATCTTGAGAGGATGGAGAGATGGCTCAGTGGTTAAGAGTATTTGTTGCTCTCCTACAGGACCTAAATCAACTCCCAGCACCCACATCTGGGAACTCACAGACACCTATAACTCCAGTTCCAGGGGAATCCAACACCTCTGACCTTCACAGGCACCTCTCATGTTTATCCCCCCCATTTTAAAAAGAAGAAAATAAATATGAAAAATTAATCTTGGTGGGTGGGAGTAACTTTTGTTGGCATTTGCTTAAGGAGTCACCTAACTAGGGCTACAAGGAATAAAGAAACAATGCACACACATATAGAAGCTTGGGATCTGGTAGGCAGTGGGCTCTGATGGAAATGCCCCAACAGTGGCCCAGAAACTCAGCACTTACTATGCACAGCACAAATGGGGGGGGGAGGGGCGGCTAGCTAATCTCAGTAGAAGGTATCTGTAGGGGAGCAGTCTTGGGTTGCAGTCATCCTGGAGGAGAATAAGGGTGATAGTTTCTGCAAACAAAGTCAACATCCAGGATGAGGAAGCTGCAGATGAGACGGTCTGCACACAACCCTTTGTCAATATCGGTACTTGGACCAGATCTTGACATTCCCATGGGTCTGAGGCATTGAGATCCTTGTCATGGCCATGCTCGTGTCAATAACGTACATTCACTTAGGACTTCATCCGCTCCCCACTAGCATTACTGATTCAAATGCCAAGAGGGACATGGTGGCGGAAAAGCCAGGAGAAACTCTCTGAGTTTCACACCTGCCTGGCACCATTTCAGATTCTTAATTTTGACTCTAAGGTTATAATGAAGGACAGTGTCAGATGTATTGTCAATTGCGCACTGCTATAGCCTTCTGTCAGTGACACAGAAGGACGTGAGGTTGGTCTGGACTGTCTTCTGGGGATCCTCTTGTTTGCTGTTTTCTGCTGTTCTTTACAAAAGCTAATGAATAACAAATTCCATAGATTTTAATTAATATGGAGAGGGGGTTTTCATGTTAGGGTTCAACACAGTGCCTCAGGTATGTTCTACCCTGGGGAAGGATAACGTGGGGGATGCAATGGGGAGGTTACTAGCCTTTCCCCATCCACCTCACCCACCATCCTTCCACCGGCCAACTCCCTGTCTTTGAGTTCCACATAGAGATACAGAATGCATTTTGTTGTTGGTGGTGGTGGGGTTTGATACAGTGTCTCATGTAGTTGGTTGTTTTTTACTCTTTGGGCTCTTTTACTCTTTTGGAGGGCTTGGCACCCAGCTCCCAAGTAAATACACGGAGGCTTATTCTTACTTATAAACATCCGGCCTTAGCTTGGCTTGTTTCTAGCCAGCTTTTCCTAACTTAAATTATCCTGTCTACCTTTTGCCTCTGGGCTTTTACCTTTCTCTATTTCCGTATACCATTTCTTTCCTCCTTATTCCGTGTCTTCTGTGTAGCTGGGTCGTTGGCCTCTGGAGTCCTCCTCCTATCCTGCTCCTTGATCTCCCATCTCTCTTTTTCTCCTTCTCTTTATTCTCTCTGCCTGACAACCCCTCCTATCCTTTCTCCTGCCTTGCTATTGGCCGTTCAGCTCAATCGGGTGTTATAGACAGGCAAAGTAACACAGCTTTACAGAGCTAAACAAATGCAACATAAAAGAAGGCAACGCATCTTTGCATCATTAAACAAATGTTCCACAGCATAAATACATCTTAAAATAATATTCTACAGCAGTCTCATAAACCCCAAGTGGCTTCCATTGTGCTACTTAGCCAAGGATGACTGTAAACCCCTGATACTCTTGCCTCCACCTCCCAAGGACTGGCATTATGGGCACGTACCACCACACTTAGCTGCATAACGCATTTCTTTTTAACAGGCACCAGGAGGATTCTAAAAGCTTACACTTGGGAAATAACTCATCTACCTACTTTGTGACTCTGCCTTTTGTCTTTGTTTCCATTCTTTAAGAACAGTATTCTAAGCTAGGCGGTGGTGGCAGATGCCTTTAATCCCAGCACACGGGAGGCACAGCCAGGCGGATCTCTGTGAGTTCGAGGCCAACCTGGTCTATAGAGCAAGATCTAGGAAAGGCACCAAAACTACATGCAGAAACTCTGTCTCAAAAAACAAAAAAACAAAAAAACAAAAAAAAAAAGAAAAGAAAAGATCTATCAAGGCTTAGCTGCGTGCCACACAGCCTTGGAGATACAGCTTGTAACTATCATTCTCAAGGAGCCAGGAAATGTAGATAAATGACCAAACAGTTGAGAGCACTGTCACAATTCCACTTCCGATATGTCCTGTCTCTTTTAGAGCCTGAGATTTGGTGATGTCACGAGAGACCAAGGAATGACCTTGATTAGCTGTGAACTAATGAGTCTATTCTGATAAAAACAGGGTTTGCATTGAATTCTGGAAAGGAAAAGGGAGTAAGTATGTATTGAGTGATGGTTACATGCCAAATGCAGTGCTGGGCTGGCTGGAATACAGCATCTATTCACCACAGTTACCCTGAAAAGGAGGCGAGATTATAAGAGGTGTAGAGAACCCACAGGTCACGCAGCCAGAAACCAAGACTTTGAGATCCATGTGAGCTTGTATTTACCCACCATCGTGTTACACAACTCAGCCTCCTTTGACACAGTGCCCTTGACCTCTCTCTCTCTCTCTCTCTCTCTCTCTCTCTCTCTGTGTGTCTGTGCCTCTGTCTCTCTGTCTCTCTGTCTGTCCCTCTCATGTTCAGTCAACAGTTCTCATGCCTCTCTAAACCCAACCAGGCTCAGAACTCCCTTCTTCCAGCTATCTTCACCAAACACCCAGAATATTCTTTAATTTTTATGCCATCCCTGACTTAGGCTTTTCTTTGCTTTGTGGAGGTTTGTTTCACGGCTCTTTGACTTTATTCCATTTCTGTGTACTTGGTTGTCCTAAGCTGCTGAGTCCTGCAAGGCTGAGCTCACCCCACCTCTGTGATGTGCAGTACCAGGTATTGTAGATTATGGTCTCCTTAGCCATGTATGTATTCATTTGTTTTGTAACAGGGTCTTACATAGCCCAGGCTGGCTTGGAACTCATTATATAGTCCTGGCTAGCCTCAAACTCATGATTCTCCTGCCTCTGCTGGGATTACAGACATGTTCCACTACTCAAAGATACAGTTTCCATCCTTCCCTCTCATTTTCTAAGCTGTTGTTTATCATTTCCCTTCATTTATTTATAGGTCTTTAACCTTTCTCAGTTCCCATGAATATTTAAAACTTAGGTGTCAAGTAAATACAAGAGGTTCAGACATTGTCCATGTGGGGCTTTTCTGGCACTATATGCCCTTCCTAGTGGCTCTTCACCCTCCAGCTACAAGGTGGGATGGAGTACAGTATGCTCCTTTCTCTCCTTCTGCAGAGATGCGGTATTCTGTGAACACCGTCCATCATCACTCTGCCTCCTTGGTTCTGGTTCATGACAACCTGCAGCAGCATTAGCAGCATCACACCTGTGCCCTGCTGGTCTCTGGCTGTACTCCCTGCTCTGCAGTCAGCCCTACCTGAAGCAGGAAGATCTGAGTTATTCATGAGACATATGGCATTTTCCTAGGAAACCTATTAGCTTTTTTTTCCCTCTCTCTTTTTCTCCCCCATTCACATTTCTTAGACATTGTCTAATGGGTAATCCACAGTTTATAGTACCACCATTCCAGGCAAAGTGCTTACGTGGTTGGAGCAGGTATTGGCATGGGAGGATGTGGGTCTGTAGTTTTATTTTCTTCTCTTGCATTGGCAGAGTACATCTACTCCAGCTGCGGTCTGTAGGTCATTTATGCATGACATGTGTTGGTAACTCCGCAAACCTTTGTGTGACAGCATTGCTGTGGTGCCTAAGCCTGAACTAAACACTCAGCGCAGGGCAGGGCTCAGCATGAACAACCAGCCAAGCTGCCAGCCTCTTTGCTATTCCCTGTACCTGCCAGGAGACATTCTTTCTGACAGATGTGTTGGCCGTGGGCGCCAGATGGGGATGGAGAGATGGCTCAGTGGTTGGGAGCACTGACTGCTCTTCCAGAGGACCTGGGTTCAGTTCCCAGCACCCACACGGCAGCTCCTAACTGTCTGTAACTCCTGTTTCAAGGGATCCAACACCTTCACACAGACATACATGCAAGCAAAAACACCAATGCACATAAAATAAAGATAAATAAGACAAGGGGCATCAGAGAAAGTAAAGATTCCCAGAGAAAGTAATTTCCCTGGTGAGAATAAAGTCAACCTAATGAGAACCATTAGTTCAGGCTCTTGGTCTCCAAACTGTACTGTACACAGCTGATGTGCTGAGCTGAGTGTGGTGGCACATGGCTAACACCTGAGATCTCAGGAGGCATGGGCAGGGGGATGGCCACAAGCCTGAGGCTAACTTACTCCATACAATTTCCAAGTTAGCTGGGGCTATATAGCAAGACTTGTTTCAAAACAAAACAAAACAAAGATGATAGATAGATAGATAGATAGATAGAAAGATAGAAAGATAGATAGGTGATAGGTTAGATAACAGATGATTGATAGATGGATGGTAAATAATTGATAAATGGATGATAGAAAGATGTTTTTATATATTTAATTATAGGAAGAAGGAAGTAGAACTTCTATTCATTTTTTTTTTTTTTAAATCTTACCCTCTAAATATCTCTCGTTTGAAATTGACAAACTCAAAGCCAAAACGGCTGCAGACCAGTTCAATCCTTTCTTGAGCCTCAGCGCCCTCCTTACAGGAGGAAGCTTGCCACAAAGACATCATCTTGGGAACCAAACCCTCCGGACGGGAAACATTCTGGCATCTAACAAGACCTCGCATGGTTTGGTTTGAGACTTTGCTCCTTGACCTGTGTGTTCCAATGGACTTAGCAAACATTTGAACCACCTCATTCACATCAGGTTCTAACTGCTGAGATCGCTGAGAGCCCAGGCCCACATTCCCTGGGTAGGATGTTGACTCAGCTCACAGATCCCCCCATTTCCAACCTGCAGACGTTTTTACACCAGAGGGGAGGGAGTCTTTGCTTTTATTTTAAACTCACTTAAGATTCCTTGGCTTACAAAAGATGAGTAACATTAAATAATCCAATGACAAGATTTTACTTTACTGTATTTATTGTGTGTGTGTGCATGCATATACACACGTGCACGCACACACACGTAAGCCAGAAGTCAACATTGGGTTTCTTTGGCTCCACCTTATTTTTTGAGACAAGCTCTCTCAGCAAACCTGGAATTAACCCTTTCAGCTAGGCTGACTGGTCAGTAGGTCCCCAGGATCCATCAGTCTCCTTCCCCCCACGGCTAGATTACAGACTCATGCAACTGTGCCGGGCTTTGATGGCTTTAAAATAAATGCACATTGTAGACAGTGCTCTCAGAAAATATGTTTCACAGTAAGAATATGTGACTGCAAAAGTTCAAATCAATTTGTTTCAACCTTCCCTGGGTCTGTCTCCTGTCACTGAGGCACAAAGCATCTCGATTCCCTAAGAGGAGAACGATGTCTTCTATGTGGTAGACAATTGTTCCAGACCTTCCTTTCAGCCTCATGACATTACGAGCTAGATACTCAGGTATGGTGTCACACGCCTATAATCTCAACACTTGGGAGCTGGAGACAGAAGGATCAGAAGTTCAGGGGTAGCCTCAGCAATGTAGCAAGTTGGAAGC
>CABHPQ010167085.1:0-12491 GCA_902168405.1 Peromyscus aztecus | reverse complement strand
GTACTCTGCTTATATTGGTCAGTGTTAATGAAAGAGACAGAGAGATTGCAACATGTTTTTAAGCTTTATCAGAGACAGACTATTTAACGCACCTGTTTCCTTTACTAGTTTAGTATCCAGGAGACACAGGTGATCAACTGTTGAGAGCATTTAACAGTAATGGATGGTTATATTAAAGTCTGTTTTTGTAGAACCCAGACACTTTTGGGTCTGGGGGTGTAAATCCTTTTTAGCAGTTACAGTTTCTTACTTGATGATCCCTGGACTCCAGTTCTGTGGTGGTCCAAAGCAGCCATTAGCTGAGCAGTTAATTAGAAGAGGGAACTGAGAAGAGAAAAGCTTGTGGTGCATGAGAACTTATTTCTTTGGAATTAGGGACAAGGCAGAGATCAGGGCCCTGTCTGTGTGCATGAGGAAGAGAAGCCCTGCTGACAGGTCTGGAGTGAGGCACATGGAGGGAGCAATGAAATGAAAGCTCCTATCTTAGCTGGAAAATCTTTTCCCATTAAGTAACCCTGAAAGTACAATTAAATCTGGTGAGGTGGGTAAAGCTGTACTCCCTATCCCGACAATAGGAAAACGAGGAGAGGTGAGACCCCAAAACTCCCAGGACTGGGTTAGTGGCTCCGGTATCCAGAAGGAAAGAAATGGATCACTTCCATGCTGCTTTCTGGGTTTCCTGCGAATGAGCCTGTAGATGTAACAGCTTTATTAAATAAGAAACACAGAGCCAAATGCAGAGTTAAAAGCCCAAGAAGTCAGAGCAGTAGCTAAGAGCTGATACTAAAAAACCTTTCTTATCCTTCATTGCCGCTGTCGTCCTTCCCCTCAGAAAGAGAGCTACGTCCTGTGTATCTGTCTTTTTATTGACTTTCTGTTCTGCCTTCTCATTGGTTGTAAACTCAACCACTAGACCTCCTCGTCACTGTCTGTCTATACAGACCTCTAGATCTCTATGGTTGGTATTGAGATTAAAGGCACGTGTCTCCATGCTGGCTGTATCCTTGAACACACAGAGATCTGCCTGTCATGTGATCTGGATTAAAGGTGTGCACCACCACCGCCGGCTTCTGCTATAGCTTGCTATTATCTCTGACCCCCAGGCAACTTTACTTATTAACATACAAATAAAATCACACTTCAGTACAAATGAAGTGTCACTATATGAGCCTGTGGTCAAGCCTAGGTCTACTGGTGGTCTTTGTCCCCCTCTTGGTGCCTGGGGGCAGTCAGCTGACCAGTTGTCTTTCTAGGTGGCACTTTGAACAAGGCTTAATTGATGGCCTGGCAGGGCACACACTAGCCCATGTAGCCTTTTTTTTTTTTTTTTTCACACTTTAAACAGGGACCCAGTGGCTTTTGGGAGCCAGTCGGACAGCGTGTGCCAGTACTTGGCAATTCTGTTCTCAGGCTTTTTCATCTTTCCCCTGGTACACCTTAAATGCCACAGCTGAAACCTCTGCCTGTGGGGTCAGGAGCCTTGCTCTCCAGATGCTTAAGTTTTAGCCCTATGTCAGGGAGGTCTCGGGGACAAGAGACGGATTTTACTCTGTGTCTTGAATTTTTTTTTTTTTTTTTTTTTTTTTGATGTCTGCTGGCTTGAGGACAGCTTTAGGAAGACCCGCCAGGAGGCAGGGTGTGAACTGATCGTAAACTTATTTGCATGTATCCTAGTCCGTTTTCAGACCGTCTGTGCCTCTCACAACAGCTTAAGAATCAGTGGGAGGAGTTAAGGTGAGTTAAAGCCCAGCCAATGCCAGAGAGCAGAAAGCAGAAGTCAGATAGGCAGAAGTGGTTACACATGGCAGGGAAAGAATCAGAAATGGAGAGGGGGGTGGGGGTGAGGTTCAGAGCTTCGGTAGAAAGCTTAGGGGTAAGGTAACTCTTTTCACTTGCCTGTTCACTGGCAGAAGTTAGATTATTCCCGTGAAGCTGTTATGTGGCCAGATTTACTGGTATCCGCCCCTATGTCCCATGGCTGCAGCACTGGGAGAGAAAAATAAAAAATTAAAATAACAAACGGGATCCCAGGCTCCTATCTCAAGTGTCCTCAAGAATAGGCAGTCTGTGAATCGGCATTAACAGCACAGGTTACCTGATCCACCCTCACAATAAGGGTAAGGGCTGGAGCATATGTACCCGGAAGACCCCCCCCAGGAGCCGGACAGCATCCTATACTTCGTCAAGATAGAATGTGTCGTGTTACCCAGCTGAGGACCTCCTGGGGGGGGGTCTGGCGCAAGTAATATAGCTCAGGCTTCAGTCGCAGGAAACTGCAGGGGACTCGATTGTGGTGGTAGGAGACATGGCACCAGTGGTGTGAAAAAAACTTAGTGGGCAGGGTAGTCGCAGGTCCTTGGTTAGGTTTCTGACAACGTTCAGCCCTGGATACTGAGTGTGCGGAATTTCCTATCTGAGTCCATGGCACCAGTAAAGGATAAATGGCGCTGGTTACCACGTGGAAAGGTCATGGTCATGACAGAACCCAGTGGTAGTTTTGAGAGTTTTATTAGGAGGGAAAAGGGGTGGAGGAGAGATAGGGGAGCCAGGCCTGGGGGCAGGGAGCAGAGCAGAGAGCAGAGAACAAAGAAAGAGAGCAGAGAGAGGGGGTGGGGTCTGTGTCCAGCTTTTTTAAGGTGCAGATTGCATGACCACGTAGTCGCCAGTGCCCCCTGATGACATAAGACACAAGACCCTGAGCTGCACATGTACAGGATCCTAACAATACTTACAGGTAAAGGTGAGCAAACTGAGGTTCAGAGGAATTAACTAACTAGCTGTAGTCACAGTCAATTGATGATTACATCAACAGTGCGCGCACGCTCTCTCTCTCTCTCTCTGTGTGTGTGTGTGGGGGGTAATTTTTTATTATCAGCTTGATACAGTACAAATTCTTATCCTAATAGTGAAATGTTTCACTGATGCTTGCCCAGTGATTGAGTAAAACCAAAACTTACTATAAGCCACAGTCATCCTAGGGTCCCCCCTGCTAGGTAGCCTCCCTGGATCTGTGGGTTGCAGCCTGATTGTTCTTTGCTTTATATCTAGTATCCAATTATGAGTGAGTACATACCATGTTTGTCCTTATGTGTTGGGTTACCTCACTCAGGATGATATTTTCTAGTTCCATCCATTTGCCTGCAAATTTCATGATGTCATTGTTTTTCCCTGCTGAGTAGTACTCCATTGTGTATATGTACCACATTTTCTTTATCCATTCTTCAGTTGACAGGCATCTAGGTTGTTTCCAGGTTCTGACTATTACGAATAATGCTGCTATGAACATAATTGAGCATGTATCTTTGTGGTATGATTGAGCACTCCTTGGGTATATGCCCAAGCATGGTATGGCTGGGTCTTGAGGTAGATCGATTCCCAATTTTCTGAGAAGCCACCGTACTGATTTCCACAGTGGTTGTACATGTTTGCACTCCCACTGACAGTGTAGGAGTGTTCCCTTTGCTCCACATCCTCTCCAACATAGACTGTCATTAGTGTTTTTGACCATAGCCATTCTGACATGTGTAAGGTGGTATCTCAGAGTCGTTTTGATTTGCGTTTCTCTGATGACTAAGGATGTTGAGTATTTCCTTAAATGTCTTTCAGACATTTGAGATTCATCTTTTGAGAATTCTCTGTTTAGCTCTTTAGCCCATTTTTTAATTGGATTGTTCAGTATTTTGATGTCTAGTTTCTTGGGTTCTTTATATACTTTGGAGATCAGTCCTCTGTCAGATGTGGGGTTGGTGAAGATCTTTTCCCATTCTGTAGGCTATCTTTTTTGTCTTATTGACCATGTTTTTTGCCCTACAAAAGCTTCTCAGTTTCAAGAGGTCCCATTTATTAATTGTTGTTCTCAGTGTCTGTGCTACTGGCGTTATATTTAGGAAGTGATCTCCTGTGCCAATGCGTTCAAGAGTACTTCCTACTTTCTCTTCTATCAAGCTCAGTGTTACTGGATTTATGTTGAGGTCTTTGATCCACTTGGGCTTGAGTTTTGTGCATGGTGACAGATATGGATCTATCTGTAATCTTTTACATGTTGACATCCAGTTATGCCAGCACCATTTGTTGAAGATACTTTCTTTTTTCCATTGTATAGTTTTGGCTTCTTTGTCAAAAATCAGGTGTTCATATGTGTGTGGATTAATGCCAGGGTCTTCAATTCGATTCCATTGGTCTGTGTATTGGTTTTTATGCCAGTGCCAAGCTGTTTTTATTACTATAGATCTATAGTACAGCTTGAGCTCAGGGATGGTGATGCCTCCAGAGGTTGCTTTATTATACAGGATTCTTTTAGCTATCCTGGGATTTTGTTTTTCCATATGAAGTTGAGTACTGTTCTTTCCAAGTCTGTGAAGAATTGTGTTGGGATTTTGATGGGGATTGCATTGAATCTGTAGATTGCTTTTGGTAAGATTGCCATTTTTACTATGTTAATTGTACCTGATGGGCTTGCCTTTATATGTTACTTGGTCTTTTTCCTTTTTGGCTCTTAATATTTTTTCTTTGTTCTGTATGTTTAGTGTTTTGATTATTATGTGGCGAGGGAACTGTTTTTTTTTTTTTGGATCCAGCCTATTCGGTGTTCTGTAGGCTTCTTGTATCTTCATAGATATTTTTTTCTTTAGGTTAGGAAAGTTTTCTTCTATGGTTTTGCTGAATATATTTTCTGTGCCTTTGAGTTGGTATTCTTCTCCTTCTTCTATCCCTATTATTCTTAGGTTTGGTCTTTTCATGGTGTCCCAGATTTCTTGGACGTTTTGTGTCACGACTTTTTTGTCTTTAGTGTTTTCTTTGACTGACGAATCTATTTTCTCTATTGTGTCTTCAACGTCAGAGATTCTCTGTTCCATCTCTTGCATTCGGTTGGTTATGCTTGCATCTGTAGTTCCTGTTCGTTTAGTCAGAATTTCTATTTCCAGGATTCCCTTAGTTTGTGTTTTCTTTATTGTCTCAATTTCAATTTTCAAATCTTGAACTGTTTCCTTCATCTGTTTAATTACTTTTTCTTGGCTGTCTTTGATTTCTTCCAATTTTTTGTTTGTTTTTTCTTCCATTTCTTTATGGGATTTTTTATTTCCTCTTTAAGGGAGTTTTTCATTTCCTCTTTAAGGGCCTCTATCATCTTCTTAAAGTCATTTTTATGATTGATTTCTTCTGTTTCTTCTGCCTGGGTATGTTCAGGTCTTGCAGGTGTAGAATTGCTAGGTTCTGGTGTTGTTATATAGGTCTTTATGTTGTTGCCTGTATTTTTGCACTGGCATCTACTCATCTCTTCCTCCACTCGGTGCAGGCAGTGTCTGTGTCTGAAGGTGCCTTTCTTGTTCTAATTGATAGTCTTGGTCCACTAGGAGTTCTTGGTCGAATTGTTGCTGTTGGGCTCTGTTTCTCCGGGAGCAGCTTAGTCCAATCAGTGTTAGTGGGTTCTGTCTCAGGGAGCAGTTGTTCCCAATTGGTGCAGAGTGGGCTTATGGCTCCAGTGGTTGTTGGGTTCGTAGGGGTTGTTTTTTTTTTCTGGTTTTTTTTTTTTTTTTTTTTTTTTTTGTTTGGTGTGGAAGCAGGGAAAGGTAGCTGTCTGGTCCCTGGGACTCCAATGGCTACGGCCTAGGGGCTAGAGACCTGATCTGCTGGTCCGGAGATGGGGGCTTACCTGTTCCCTGTCGTGTAGGTTGGGTTTATGATTCTGGTGATCTTGTTAGGTGGCTGGGCGGCACCTTCTTTTGTGTTCTCAGGTCACGTTTTGCTCGCTCGCCAACTCCTCAGCTGATCTTGTTTCCTCAGACTACAGACTTTAGGATTCTGAAACCTCTCCCAAATGGATCTCAGCTGAGCAGGTTGTTCAGTAGGGCAATCTCACCAACACCTCCAAGTTGTTTGGTTTCACAGGATTGGCAGCTGGGCCCTGGGTTGGCCTCATGCAGAATGTTCGGGTCCGTTCTGGTCGCATCCCATGGACACAGCATCCCACGGACACAGCTCCTTCCCCGAGTGCTTTGTGTATGGTTTTTTGAGACAGAATCTTTACATAGCCCTGGCTCTTCTGGAACTCACTGTATAGATCAGGCTGGCTTCAAACTCACAAAGATCCTCCTGCCTCTGCCTCTGGAGTCCTGGGATTAAAGGCATTCACCGCCATACCTACTGACATCAGTATTTGTACTCAAATCTTCTTGAAGAGCAGGAGATATATTTTGTGACTTACACAAAGCAGAACTCAGCCTCCAAGCCTAGCTTGTTCTATCAGTCCTGACAGCCTTCTCAGAAGCCTAAGGATCTTCAACATATAGCTGATAAAAACTATTGCCAACATGGTGTCTTAGTTAGGGTTTTTATTGCTCTGAAGACACACCATGACCACAGCAACTCTTATAAAGGAAAACATTTAATTAGGGCTGTCTTACAGTTCAGAGGTTTAGTCCATTATCATCATGTTGAGAAGCATGACATCATGCAGGCAGACAGGTACTGGAGAAGGAGCTGAGAGTTCTACATCTTGATCTACAGGTAGCAGGGAAAAGACTGACTTGAGCTTCTGAGACCTCAAAGCCTGTCCCCACAATGACACACTTCCTACAGCCACACCTACTCCAACAAGGCCACACCTCCTAATAGTGCCATTCTCTATGAGCCTATGGGGACCATTGTTATTCAAACCACCACACATTTCACCATGTACTGTATGCAGTAATCAAATTGCTGTGTTCTCAACTGATAGAAAATATCACATGTTCTAGCTACTCAAAAAATGAGGATTTATCTTGGATTTCCATGTCTTTATGGGACAGAATTTGTTCTTCATCAAGAACCAAATAAAAGAGGTTAGAGAGGTGGCTCAGCAATTAAGAATGTGTATTGCACCAGGCAGTGGTGGCGCACACCTTTAATCCCAGCATTTGGGAGGCAGAGGCAGGCAGTTCTCAGTAAGTTTGAGGCCAGCCTGGAAAGCAAGTTCCAGGACTGTCTCACAGAGAAACCTTGACTCAAAAAAAAAAAAAAAAAAAAAAAGAAGGAATGAAAGAGAGAGAGAGAGAGAGAAAACCTGTATTGCAGAGCATCTAGCTTTAATTCTCAGCACCAATATGATGGTTTACAACCATCCATTACTCCAGTTCCAGAGAATCCAATGCCCTCTTCTGACTTCCAAGAACACCAGGTATGAATATAGTGCACATACATTTATACAGGCAAAACACCCATACAGATAAAATAAATAAGTAAAAAATTGATAGGACAAATTTAAGAAATAAAAATAAAAAAGGAAGGCTGGAGAGATGGCTCAGCAGTTAAGAGTATTGTCTGGTCTTCCAGAGGACCTAGGTTTGATTCCCAGCATCCAGGTATGGGCACGCAACCTTCTGTACCTCAGTTCCAGGGTATCTGATACCCTCTTCTGGCCTCTGAGGGCACCAGACATGAAAGTGATGCACCCAAATACATGCAGGTAAAACACCCATACACATAAAACAAAATAAATTTAAAAAAATTACAAGACATTGGCAAACCTTATTACTAGAAAAACAAATACAAATTAAATTCTCTGAGATGATTGTTAGTCACAAGTCTTGGCATGGTATAGGCATAAGACTAGGACCCAGGCCAGGCAGTGGTGGTGCACACCTTTAATTCTAGCACCTGGGAGGCAAGGGCAGGCAGATCTCAGTGAATTTGAGACCATCCTGGTCTACAGAGTAAGCTCCAGGACAGCCAGGGCTATACAGAGAAACCCTGTCTTGAAAAATTAAAAAAAAATTTTAAAAAAGACTGGGATCCAGGACATAATAACACTTCACACACACACACACACACACACACACACACACACACACACACGCACACGCACACGCACACGCACACACACGCAATCGCATGCACAAATACTTCCAGAGAGTAGATGAAATCCATTTAATTTTCTATTTAACTGTGTGTTTTTTGAGGACGATAGCTATGTGCCATTTATCTTTGATGACATCTGTCCTCAAAGCAAACATTGAGTAAGTATTTCTTGGATGAATTCCTAATATCTATAGAAGAGCATAATTAACAAATGTATATTGGTTACTTTCTCATTGCTGTGGTAAAATACCATGCCCAAGGCAACTTATAGAAGGAAGAGTGTGAATTGACTTATGGTTCCAGAGGGATAAGAGGTCATCGTGGCAGGGAGATGTAGCCCCAAGCAGCAGGTCAGAGGGCACCAGATCCCCTGAAACTGGACTTTTGAAGTTTATGAGTTGTCTGATGTAGACGCTGGGGACCAAATGCAGGTCCTCTGTAAGAGCAGCACGTGCTCTCAACTACTGAGCCGGCTCTCCAGCTCTTCTTCCTCACTTTTTTGGGACAGGCTGGCTGGGCTATGTCCCAAATTTGGGACAATTTGGCTAGGCTGTTTGGACAATGAGTTCCAGGGATCTGCCTCTCTTCTGTCCTTCAGAACTGGCATTAGACATCAACACTGCAGGGCCTGACTTCTTTCTTTTCTTCCTCCTCCTCCTTCTGCTTCTTCTTGAGACAGGGTTTCTCTGTGTAGCCCTGTCTGTCCTGGAACTCTCTCTCTAGACCATACTGGCCTCGAACTCACAGAGATTGTTGCCTCTGTCTCCCAAGTGCTGGGAATAAGGGCATAAGTCACTACCACTGGCTGGCAGGGCTTGACTTTATGTGAGTGTTAGGGATCTGAACTCAGGCCCTGGTGCTAGCCTGGCAGACAATTAACCAATTGAGCTGTATTTCCACACATGTATGTAAGTATACTTTATCTCATTATCCTTTCTTAACCCTTTTCTCACCCCATTTTGCCCATCATCCCTGCTAATCCTCCTTTTTATTTCAGCTTCAGAGTCTACATATGACAGACATCATGGGATACTTTGTGAGCATGGCTTACTTCACTTAACATAATGGTCTCTAGTCACATCCATCTCCTTGCAAACAGTGTAAGTGCATTCTTCTTTATAGATGAATAAAATTCCATTGTACATATACAGAATTTTGCTTTGTTTTCTTCATACAGGGTTTCTCTGTGTATCTCTGGCTGTCCTGAAACTTGCTCTGTAGACGAGGTAGGCCTGGAACTCAGGGTTCCACCTGCCTCTGCCAATCGATTACTAGGATTAAAGGTGTTAGCCACCATGCCCAGCTATATATAGAATTTTCTTTATCCATTCATCTATTAGTACACATTTAGGCTGATTCCATAATTTATTGTTCATCAGTAAATATGTGAATATGGGATTTTTTTGGTGGGGGGTTGAGGCAGGGTCTCCCTGTGTTACAGTCTTAGCTGTCCTGGAACTCTCTCTGTAGACCAAGCTGCCCTCTAACTTACTGAGATCCACTTGCCTCTGTCTCCCAGGTGATGGGATTAAAGGCATGTGCCACCACTGCCCAGCCAGAATATGCGTATTTCTATAGTAAACTAACTTTGATTCCTGAAGGTTTATATCAGAACTGGTGTGGCTGGATTATGTAGTAGTTCTTTCTTTTTTTTCAAGATTTATGCATTTATTATGTATAGTATTCTGTCTGTATGTATACATGCAGGCCAAAAGAGGACACCAGATCTCATTACAGATGGTTGTGAGCCATCTGTAATGTGGTTGCTGGGAATTGAACTCAGGACCTCTGGAAGAGCAGCCAGTGCTCTTAACTGTTGAGTCATCTCTCCAGCCCCCTAGGTAGTAGTTCTAATTTTAATTTTGAGGAGAATCTTTATACTGATCCCCCTCCCCTTTTTTTATTTCCGGAGACAGGGTTTCTCTGTGTAGTTTTGGTGTCTGTCCTGGATCTCGCCCTGTAGACCAGACGGGCCTCGAACTCACAGAGATCCCCCTGGCTCTGCCTCCCAAGTGCTGGGATTAAAGGTGTTCACCACCACCCGGCTATACTGATTTCCATAGCGAATGGGTTAATAATTTACATTCCCATCAGCAGAATTTCACTTCTCCCTAGTGTGACTACTATTTTAAATTCCACGGGTGGCCCACATATTTTTATTGGACAGTATTACTCTAGAAGGCACTAAAGATTAGAAAAAAATGGGAATAGAGTGTGCGGGGCCGTTCTCGGGTTCCTCGTGGCTTTACCCAGCAGGTCCGCATAGAGGATGATTAGGACCACGGACCTGAGTGCAGGTGTCTGAGATGGTCTGCACTTGGCTGTGCTGGGAGAGGAGATCATTTGCTCCACCCCTGGGCGTCTCTATAAAAACCCTGGGGCTGAGACAGTCGGGGCCCGTTGGAAAAGGTTCCAGGCTCTCTCGAGGCTATCCTTTACTTTCTATCTGTTTATCTCCGCAAGATTCTCCGCAATAAATCCTTCTATCTAATATTTCCTGCTGCTCACACTCAAGAAAACTCTGGGAAACTGTGGGGTTGGTGGGTAAACGCCCCACAGAATGGCGTCATGAACAGAGACTAAAGAAAAAAGAAAAAAAGGGACTAAAGAAAAAAAGGGGGACTAAAGAAAAAAGGGGGGACTAAAGACAAATGAACAGGGACTAAAGACAAAGTAATAGGAACCAAAGATAAAGGAAAATAATAGTTTTATTACAGAGTTTTTGGCGAAAGTGTTGAGTCAGCCCTGCCAGTGGAAAGGCATGCCAGTGTTATGGAAAATATATATTTTATATATATATATATTGAGGGGCAGGGGTTTTATCCTCGAGAGAAAAGGAAAGTGGACTGGAAGGATGTCCGATGCTGCAGAGCAATTCTCTTCTGTCAAAATTTTCTATCTTCTATCCCTTTCTCAATTCTATCTGTGAAAAATAAGTATAAGGTATATGGTAGTAATATAGTGTAGAAAAACTTAGAAGTGTAAGATCGTGTAAAAAAAATAAGTAAGGCAACTAGACAGAAAAACTCTTCAATTTTCTAACTTTGGAGCCTATGAATGCAAACTGGGGGAAAAAATCTTTCTTTGGGCTTTACGGGTAGTAAAAAAGCTCTTCTCTGAGCTAATGGGGAAGAAAAAGTTTCCTATGGAAGCTTTTGACCTGGGGACAGCTGAAATGCTAAATCCAAGCGGCAGGAGAAAGTGATTTCTCCCTGAGGCAAAAATGGTGTAAGAAGTCAAAGTTTAAAGTTGGGAAGTTTTGGGAAAAGTTGGTCTATCTTTCTCCTGGGGGAAAAAATCTTTCTTAAACTATGAATTTTTCTTGGAAAATTTGGGGGGAAAATCTCTTAAAAAGCCTTAATCTTTCTCTTAAACTTAAAAACTAAAACCTCTAACCTTCTCTCTCAGAAGGATGAGATTAGAATCACCTGGAGATATTAGTGTGAGAATTACCTGCGAGTCACTTTAAGAAAAAACAAAGACCTCTTAATCAAAATGGGGCAGGAAAATAGTAAGCAAACCTTTGAAGAGCCACTTGTAGAAAGACTAAAAAACAAAGGCGTTAAGGTGGAACTACAACAAGTACAGAGGTTCTTAAAGTTTGTAGAGGAATTGTGTCCCTAGTTTTCTGATTATGGGAAGCTGAATGAGGATTCTTGGGAGAGAATTGGAGTTGAAATAAAAAAAAAAAACTATGAAAAACACGGGCCAGAAAATATTCCCGTGGAGGCCCTTGGCCTGTGGGCATTAATCCGGGATAATTTAGATCCTAACCCTGAAAAGCAGGAGGGATCATTCCCTAAGGCAGATGAGACGGAGACAAAACCCTCTGCTCCGCCAGCAGAACCTGAAAGCCCTTGTACTACACCGTTTAAACAGGGTCCGGTTTCTCTTGACCATGACACTAAGTTTAAGGAACAAAAATCTTGGAATAAGACAAGGAGGAACTGAAAAACTTAAAGCCTAGTAACTTCTCTTACTCAAAAAATAGAAACTCTCCAATTCTCTCCTCTTCCCTCTGTAGGGGTGGAACTAGACTCACTTGGGGAGGCATCTTTTAGAATGGAAAAGCCACCTGTAATTGCCATAGTGCAGAGATCCTCTGAGGCAATGCGAACCCTCTCTGTTAAAGCTACATCTTCCTCTTCAAGCTAGCCTCCGGGTAGCTGCTAGTAAGGGGGAAGAAATTCAAGGTTTTCAAATGTTCCCTGTCCTGGAAGAGCAGAACTGCCAGGGTAATATCATAAGAGTGCATGCTCCCATTCCTTTCAAACAGCTTAAGGAGTTAAAAACAGCACGTAGTCAATATGGCCCGACGGCTCCTTTCACAACAGCATTGTTAGAAAGCCTAGCTTTAGAAGTTTTGCCCCCGGGTGATTGGAAACAAATGGCTCCAGCATGTCTATCTGGAGGTGACTATCTGCTGTGGAAAAGTGAGTTCGTGGAACAGTGTCAGGCCACAGCTGAAATAAATCGGGCACAACAGATTCCTATCACCTTTGATATGCTCGCTGGGGAAGACCCTTATCGAGAGACAGGTCAACAGTTAAACTTTGATATAGCCGTGTATGCTCAGGTTCAGGCCACTGCCAAAAGGGCTTGGAATATGCTTCCATCATCAGGAAGACAAACTGAGGATCTGTCTAAGATAAGGC